>CM071931.1:24345631-24592681 GCA_016081115.2 Rehmannia glutinosa | reverse complement strand
TTGCTATCATCAATCCGCAAAATATCTTACATAAGGCATGTGAAATAGTGCAGCTATAGACCATGAGCCAAAGAAACACATATAGCCATTTAGAATATCATCGAAATTTAATAATCATGTGAGTTGAATAAGGCAAGAAAATTTATAAAGGTCTCTTTTGAAATTTAATCAGGTAAACGTATAGTTGAGGCTGCTCATTTAAAAGAAGTATTTGAACAAGAGTTGACAAGCAAATATGTACGTCAGTAATACGAAATAGTGCCTTTTTTAAAAAAATTAAAAATCCTCTTAATACTTAACATGAAATCTTTATGAAAAAGCAAAGCCTGTAGGCATGTGATACATATGCCAATTTTATAAGGTAGAAATAACCGCAAATAGCGATACTCGATAATTAATGCACTTTCTTGACAAATAATGGCGTAAATGGCTGTTTGTGAAAAATTTGTAAATCTACACACCGCGATTCTTAAAACCAATCTAATGTAATCGCCAATGACGATAAAAGTATGAAATTTGCAAGAATAAGTAAGCTCGTACCATAAAAATCCGTAGAGATGATAACAGCTTTGAATCTATAAAATCATAAGAGTTTAAAAACGTCATATGAAGGTCTTCTTTTTCAAAAGTATTTTAAAAGCACAAATATGTATTGAAGACCTTAATTAAAAAATAAATACTTAGAAACCGTTTGTAATAAACATCGTAAAATAAAATAAAATGCATATTTAACTAGGGAGATACAGTTACAAATTACGCCGTTTCAGGTTGTGCCAGTTCCATTTGTTGATAGTATCTTCCTTTTGAAAACATCTCTTATTGATATTGGTTTTTCTCGGTGCTCCATTTCCGAGCATTGTGGCCTTCCATTTTGAAAGTGTCTTTCTCTTGGAAAATCATGCACATTGATGATGTTTTTCCCATTTCAATTGTGTTATTACATTTTGATTATATCTCTTTTTGGAAATTGGCTTTAGAAAATGTTTCTCTTTGATCAAATGAATTGGTCATTTGATGTGCGCGATGTATAATTTTCTCAGTTATTGTTATTCGTAGAAATTTTGTCAATAAATTATTTTGTGGTACCCTCAAGTGTTTAGGTCACTTTGGGATTAGTCTTGAGGCTTTTAGGTCTCAATAATAGTGAAACTATTTAGCTAGAAAACGAGTTTATGATATGACCACTTTTTACGCAATAAAAACAAGTAATAATTTTGGAGCATATTATTGACTTATCTTGGGAAACGATCCGCTTTTCATATGATTGACAACGTGAAACTTATGATTCAGAGTTCTAGTTCCGATATCGCAATAATCAACAATTTAGGTCGTATCATTTGATGCTGAGTTGGATTTAAGCTAAATCCTTTTTCATGCGCCCGATATTCTCAACAAGTCTTGGCCTTCTTTTGAGGTTTAACATCAGAATTAATGGTGGTGTGAAGCGTATGATGGTGATTCAGCTAGGAAGTAAATAGTGTCGGCACCGTTTCAAAACATTGAATTCTGCATGTTTATGATAAGCTTTGGAATTCGTGTGAAGATCATCAAAATCATTTTGCAAATCCCACTATAATCATTTTTGTATAACAATATCATAGGAAGTAGATGGTTTAAACGTACCTCGATTTTCTTCTTGTTGCCAGTAAGCTTGTTGGAAACTCTTTCATAGTTGGAAGTTATAAAGACATTCCTTGGAATTGACATCCACACGAAGTGAATCTTTTGAGTTCTTTCCTTTCATTTGTATATCTCCATATATGGGCTTTAATTTTTGCCATACTTCATGTGCTTACGTCCCGAGTTCCTCTGATATCTTCATATTCAATTAGTAAATGAACAATACAAAAATATTTAGGAAACTTCTAGTTTAAGGAGATGATTTTATTATAACCCGTCATTTAGCTCTTTAGAGCCACAGGTGTGTGCATTTGTAATTATTGGATTGGAATGGATTCTCCGTTTATGGTGTTCCAAATATCAAACTATGACACTTGTAAATAGCATTCCATTCTTTCTCCAAAATGTAAAATTTTTGGAATCGAATAGTGGTGGGCTTGGTAGTGTAAGAAGCGTAGACGGTACACTTCGTGCGTGAATGGTGGTTTCTCTTTACTCGCGATGTGGGTGAGCTTGACCAGAAGTTTGGCTTTGATGCCAGCATGAGTCAATGACTACGATAATCACAGAAGGAAATTGAATAGATTATCTCCGTGCTTTTAGTTTTGCCCTCTTTTTACCGTCTGAATGCGCGAATAATATGAGGAATGGAATGTAAATAACAGCGTCGATTTAAAGAGGTTGACCAACTTTAGTTTAATCTGTCTACTGATATCAGGGATGGATTTCAAAAGAGAAAAAAAGATTTTATTAATTTACCACAAATTAATACGTAACCTGACTCTGTGACACACGCCCGAAGAGCCGCTCTTCTTGACACCACGCTTTGAGATTACCACAATCTCGACTTGAAAGTCTACAATCTCCAACGGCACCTTAGCTGAAGATTACACATGATCTTCAGCTTGAAAGAATACAGGAATTCTTCAACACCTCAACAAGAAGATTACCCTGTCTTCTCACACTATTTAGATCACCCAGTGTATTCTTTACCTGAGAACACTCGAGGATATGCTGTGTTGAATGGCAAAATTCAAGATTACAACTCGATAATGAATAATACGATTGGTCACAGAGTGTGTCAAAGATGGCTAGACACCGAGGATGTGAAAGTGAATAGATTAGGCAAATTACTGTGAGAAATAATAACAATGAAAGACGAAGTGTTTGTAGTATATCTTTGTTGTACATTGTGTTATTCTCTCTTGTTGTTGTGCTTCTCGTCTTGCTCACATTTATAGGAGATGATTGATACTTGATGAAGCTATCTTGGAATCTGATATCTACAAAACATTACAATTAAATCAAGATTATAGGCACATTGAAAATCAATCCCACAATTTAGGAAAGTTGTGTTGCCTGTGATGGGAGGCACCATTGTCAAACTTGAGGCGACGGATTGCTAAAAATAGATGTTTGAGAAAGAAGTGACCAAAGTACACATTTACGCAAGTGGCCGAGTCGGCGTCTACCTCAACCGATCGGCGATAAACTCAGTAGGTGCGTATTAAGCTCGAAGGAAGCTGATTATGTTTCAATTTTTGCTCCAGTGCAAAATTTGCATACAACAAATTAAACCGATCAATATTGCCCAGTTGCCTATGGGGCGACAGAGTTGCCGCGACCATTTACTGCGAAACATGAAATTTACATTTCCTCAACTTCGAAATGGGTTTACCTTTATCACGGTAATGGGATTGACCTGAAAACAAAGTGTTGGCATCGATTTTATATGAAAATATACTTGAAGTACTCAGAAAAAATAGTGAAAATATTTTAGGCCGATCAGAGTATTAGGACAACATTTATTTTGTTTTGGTAAAGCATTAACAAAAATCATTAAAGTGTTGTCGAGAATCAAAGTATACATTAGAACCTTTGTAGAAGTTAGGCATTGAAGAAGGAAGAATCATCTCAACCTCTATGGCTACCAACAATATCACGATGGACAAAAGTTGAGAAAGGAATATTGGTTAACAATCAAATTCAAGGTATGTTTATCTTTATTTATTACTCTTTTAGACTCGACATTCTCTATGTCTTATGTCTATATGCTCGACTTCAAAACTATCCCAACGAATCTCATTAAAGTGTCGTTAAAAGAAATTTTCAAATATTTGAAAGGCACTTCTTATTACGGCTTGTATATCCAAAATTTAAAAAACGTTCATATTTTTGGGATAACAAGTCTGGTGATTAAAACATGGTTCATCATAATCGAACTAAACATATTGAGATTCGATATTCTTCTAAGGGATTGCGTTTCTTAAACAAAAATTTGAGATGTGTTTAATTCCATCTCAAAAATAATTCGCGGACATTTGTTCATTTATCGTCGAGTCTTTTACTTCATTTCAAGCTTTATTATGACACAATGTATATTGAATGAGGTCTACGTTTGCATTTTGCACGTTTTTAAAACTTAGGGCGAAAAATCGGATTTTTGGTTCAAACTTCGGATTTTTCAAAAAGATGAACGTTGAAAGTGGCTGCAGGTGAGGCCGACCGGTCGCCCTCGGCTCACCGGCCAGTCGCCCTCGGCTGGACGGGCCGCCCGTGCCTTATATTGGATAAAATTGCTTGTTTTCCAGGACTTAGCCATTTTGGCTCTTTTATTCCATTTTTCGTCCCTTTGCAAATTTCACACACAATTCACTTCAAATGAGTTTTGTTGCATAAATTACATATTTTGGGGATTATATTGCTCGTTTATCATCATTGTTACTCATCCTCACCGATTAAATAGTAAGAATTCTACTCCTTTTATCTCAATTGGGTTGAACCCTTGAGAAAATGCTTCTACTTGATATATTGATGGAATTAAGTATATAATTGTGTTGTGAATGATGATTGTTGATGAATGATATTTGTAAAATTGCTTTTGGTGATAAAAAAACTTGGCTTGATTACATTTACAAGGGCTATATATATCTTCTTCAATTTTTGACGCCCGCAAGTGTTCGATAAAATGTTTCAATGAAAATTCACCACCTACATGATTCTCTCGATTTCAAAAGTCTTATATTTTTATAGAGATCATGTTTTTCAAATCAAATGAGTTTTCATAAGCTTCTACAAGTCATATGATCGAATATTCCCTCCTATTTGGTTTATAAGCTTCAATGTTCAAATAACTCGATACAACGGATAATTTGAGTACTTTGATATGATATTATGATGTTTTTATCGTGCTAACATTCTTTTGATGATTCCAAAGGGGAGAAACAGGTTATAAGCTTATTAGCTCAAAGAAGCTAAAATAAGCTCGAGAAAGAAGCTATAAGTTGTGGCTATTAAAAACCATAAGTTGTGGATTATACTTAGTCCATTTGATGTATTATGGACTCATATTCATGTCTAATGATGTTTTGTTGTGGGGGGAGCTAAAATAAGCTCGAGAAAGAAGCTATAAGTTGTGGCTATTAAAAGCCATAAATTGTGGATTATACTTAGTCCATTTGATGTATTATGGACTCATATTCATGTCTAATGATATTTTGTTGACAGGGGAGCTTATAAGCTCTTGATACTTAAGCTCAAGTTGTAAAAGCTGAGCTTTTAGCTTTTGGTTAAATTCTTTATTACTCTTGTTGTGCATGTTGATAGGGGGAGCTTTTGCAAAAATGTTTTTGAAAATCTACTCCCATCCTTGTGTTTATATTGCGTGGAACATTGTCGCTCACAACGGATAGTTCTTTTTTAAACGGTCAAATTGTTTTGTTTTCAAAATCGACCTTGTTAAATTGTTTTGGTTTGTAATCATCGAAAAGGGGGAGATTGTTTGATAAATGGTTTTATCATAATTTTGATGATTTTGTTTTTACACCAAAACAATGTTTTTAATTCTTGTTCGAATACTCCTAAATGATTTATAATGTTTGTACTAAACTCTCGGAGTATTTCTTCAAAGTTATTTTCAATAAATTGGACAATATTTATGTCTCTTGGTCGACCGGTCGCCCTATAGGGCAACCCGTACACTGAAGATGATTTTGGAACAGAAAATGAGACAGGAGGAAAAATCGAGTAGGTCGACCTGGCCGCCAGGCGTCGGCTGGTCCGGTTGACCGGTCGCCCAAGGATCGACCGTGCACGAATGTTGCAAATATCTCCTGTTCTATTTTTGGAGGGGTCGACCGGTGAGGGGTAGGGTCGACTGGTCGAGCACCCTGGACCGGTCACCCGTGTTATTTTCTTTGTGTAATTTTTCAATATTTATCAGTACGCGACCGGTCGCCCTCAAGTTTGACAACAAATTTCTAACTGTTGTGCAACAGACAGATTTTCCTTAATTTGTGGGATTGATTTCTAACAGCTATATTCTTGATTTTAATTGTATTTTTCTGTAGATTTTCAATCCCCAAGAGGAGCCTATGCTTGTTCAATCATCTCCTATAAGTAGAGGAAGTTTTGGAGCAACCAAACAACAATTGAGATCCAACACAACAAGATACATTCAAAGAAAACACTTATTCTTTCATTGTTATTATTCTTGTTGTAATTTGTCTAGCTTATCACTTTCACATCTTGAGGTCTAGGCTTTCATTTCTTGATTACACTTGCACTCAAATTGTAATATCATTTATTGAGTTGTAATCTTGATTTTGGTCATCATCCAATACAAGACATCCTTGTGAGTATTCTTGTGGTAAGAATACACTTGGGTGATCTAGGTGATAGGTGTTTCAAGAGTGTGGTGCTCTTGAAGTGTTTCAAGAATTTGGTATTCTTCAAGATTGAAGATTGTGGTGATCTTCAAAGGGAGATTGTGGTAATCTCCAAGGGAGATTGTGGTAATCTCCAAAGGTGGTGTTGAGGAAGAGTGTGGTGCTCTTCAAGGTGTTGTAAGTTGAATTTGTATTAATTGTGGTAATTAATAAAAAAATTCTTTTTCAAAACCCATCCCAGGATATCTTGGGGTGGTAGTAGATTAGGCCCAGGTGGGTTTAACTACTATAAATCGACGCGTGTTATTTACATTTCGCACCTTCCATTATTGTTTCGCTTGGTTTATCCGAAAAAGAGGACATAATCAAAAAGATGGAGATAATCTATTCACCCCTCCTCTAGATTATCGTAGCCGCTTGGACTTACATTGATTTCATGGGCCCTTTCCCTAAGTCTTTTGGTTTTGAATATATACTTGTTGCTGTTGACTACGTGTCCCAGTGGGTTGAGGCAATCCCCACGAGGACTTGTGATGCTAATACTATCATAAAGTTTGTGCAGAAAAATATTTTAAGCAGGTTTGGATTCCCGGGAGCTATCATTAGCGATGGGGGAAAATATTTTTGCAACAAATTATTCGAAAAATTGATGAAAAAAAATGGCATCACACATAAGGTAGCTACAACTTATCATCCTCAAACTTCCGGGCAAGTGGAAAACAAATAAAGAGGATTTTGGAGAAGACAGTAAACCCTACAAGGAAAGACTGGGCTACCAAGTTAAATAATTTGCTCTGGGCATACAGAACAGCGTATAAAACAGTTTTCGGAATGAGCCCCAATAGACTAGTTTTCGGGAAAGCGTGTCATTTACCAGTTGAAGTGGAGTACAAGGCATATTGGGTTATCAAAGCAACAAATTTTGACTTGGACAAAGCTGGAGTCGAAAGAAAGTTGCAATGTCTGAACTGGACGAGCTTTGTAACGACGCATATGAAAATACGCGAATATACAAAGATAAAGTCAAGTGGTTGCACGATAAAAGGATTATCCATAAAAATCTCGAACCAGGAATGAAGGACCTTTTATTTAACTCACGGCTGCGGTTATTCCCAGGAAACTAAATTCAACATGGAACGGGCCATTTGAGATCGAAGAGGTATAGCGTGTGCACGAGACTTGGAGATCACTGAACCCGAACCGATATCCGAACCAGAAATATCCATTGACTTTTTAACTTTTCCCGAACCGAACCGTACCGAAAATTTTCATGGTACGGTTCTGGAGATTTTTCAAATATCCATACCGAGAACCGTACCAAACCGAATATCTGAAACCAGAACCGATTTTAAAATAAGTTTTATATATACATATACAATATTTTTATCTTATTTATATTTTGATATTAAATTAACTAGACATACCTTTGAAATTCAATACTATATAATACTAAAAAATTATCAAATTAAATATTTGTCATGTTTTATCAATATATCAAATGAATAATTGAATATATATTTAATTCATTAATAGTTACATCATATTAATTTATTTAAATGGACCCAATAAATTAAATTATAAAATCATATTTGATTTGTAGAAAATATTTAATTTGATGATATTTTACTTATTAAGGATCATAACTAGACTCATCCTCTAATCAAGAAAAATTAATTGAATTAAAATTAGTTTAAATGATTAGTACATTGCACATAAACTAGAGTAATCGTCTAACCAAGAAATTAAGACATTGAGATTATATATTTTTGTTTCATAAGTTTATCAAAGTTATTAGTCAATTATATTTTTCCTAAGTCAAGAGCATATGGCAATATGCCATGTTTATAGAATATTATTGCGTAATTGAGGCTACTAAATTTGTCATTCGTTTGGATTCTAGACTTTTACTAATATGAATAACATAATATCTTAAACATATGATGTTAAAATCAAAAACGAAAAATCAATACTTTCAACTATAAATTAGATAAAAATGATTTAAAAGTTAAATTGATATTAAACTAATATGCAGTACAGTACTATAGTCCATATCATGAAAGAAAGATTTAGAATTACAATATTAAAAATTTAGCACTTAAATATAAATTAAAGAAACTTTATGTAAAAGTTAAATATATTATCAAAAATTTAAACTCGTATAATACTAATAGTTTAGTATGTATTTTAGGAATTGCACTAAAAAAAGATTGAAAGTATAACCGTTTAATGATTTTTACCGTGATTTTTCTTTTCACCTTTTTTTTGTGTGTTTTATTTGTGAAATATTTGAATCTCTGTTTCTCCGAACCATCCCGAATTGTTCCGTATTGTCCCATTAGAACCGAATCTCCGTCCCAAACCGTACCGAACTTTCGGGACGGTTTGGGATGGAGATTTTTTTATAGTTCGGAGATTTAATTTTGGGATCTGTGAACTTGGGACGGTTACGCTCGAGATTTCTAAATCTCGGACCAAACCGGACCGTGCACACCCCTAGGTATACCCTTATGAAACGGTAAAATTACTTAATCCAAGATGCATGAATCTTTCAAGGTGAATGACCATCGGGTAAAGCCATATTTTGAAGGGGTATCTCGTGTGAAGGAATTGAGAGAATAAGCTTGAAGAAGTCACTTAAGACCGTAATCGGTATCAACAAGCTAAAACGTTAAATAAGCGCTTATTGGGAGGCAACCCAAGTTTTTTTCCATTTTTATATTATTTTCTTATTTTCTCGACTAACCTTAGGATCTAATGGTTTGTTTGAGTTTTTTCTCTTTTATAAATATATATATATATAATAGTCATTTATAAATAAATAAATATATATAATAGGGCGTGCGTGGGACGCGGTGGAAGGTCGTAGCCATCACGGGACGCGAGCAGCAGGGGTGCGAGCCGCAAACTGCGCTGCGAACGCGCACTGGGCAAACAGGATTTAACAGAGATGGGCGAGGCGAGATTTTCCCCAAATCTTCAACTCCAAATCCTCTCCAAATCTACCCCATACCCAAATTGGACTTCCACAACATCAAGGCACTCCGATTAAGTATGTATCTTCCACCAATGGCACCACCTCGAGGCAAAAGGGCATAAGAAGGGACTTAGGGCTCACGAGGACACTCAATGGCCCCAGTTGATTTCGCCGAGCAATTCAACTCCCTCTTCCCAATCTACTCTGGGGAGGAGGGGGGCAAAGATATACACGGGTTAGTCAACGCGGGTACACGATGCTCACCTTCTTAATTTATGAATTTTAGATGATTTAGGGTTGAAAGATGAATTTATGACTCTTGTTGAGGCTTTGGGGTGGAAGAAGTTTATTAAATTGATGGGTGTTGCATATTCGAGTTGGTTGTTGAGTTTTACACTACACTTCGTTTTGTTTTTACACACACTTGATGAATTTCACTTGTCGCTTGCTTGGGGTTGAATATAAAGTGGATTATAAAGTCATGAAACCGATTTTTGGGTTTTTACGCTAGAGGATTGCGATCTATCCCGAACTCTTTTAATACAAAGCAATTTTGGTTGGAATTGATTTGGTTTTGATAATTTTCGAGTAAGGGGACGCCCAGCGGGTTCATTCAGGATCGGGCCATTTATTTGTTTCACAAATTTCTTGCACATCAGTATTTGGAAAAGATGAAAATAACAAAGTGACATGCCCGGAGTTATTTTTTATCTATTGCGCTAAGTCCCATATCCAAATATGCACTACCGCTTTTGTTTTTGATACATTCTATCGGATTCAGAAGAAGAGTGCATACAAGTTGGGGATGGGACATTTTGTGTCACTTATTGCCTTACATTTTGGAGTTTCTGATGTGGCCGGCCTTAATTATCACGTGGTAGAAAGAATTTTTATTACTAAGGACAGTCTGATCGGTTCCAAATTTTTAACTAAGGCAGGAGAATTTCGTGATCCTACTAGTCGAAAATATTTTAACAACCATAAATGGAACCCGGATGGCGCCTACCTACCCCAACCTACTGCCTTGGAGGATGACAGTCAAGGCGCAGATGATACTGATACAGATGAACCACAGGCTGCACGTTCCACTAATCCCATCGCCTCGTGCTCATCCTCGGCCCCGAGCCAAGTCCACGCCACTGGTTTGGATGTTGTCCTATCACGCCTTGATTCTATGCAAGACAACTTCATCCATTTTCAAAGCATCGGATGACTCGACATGCGGCGGCGAGATGATCGGCCTCCACACCTCATGAGAGACATGAGTGTCCGTGATAAACTCGATTGTGATCAGTGCAAAATATCGAACAGAATTGGACGCTATCTTTTTGCCTCTCCACCCTCCACTATCGCCCGAGGATAATCAGTGATTTTCCCGAAAAAAAAATTTGTCTTGTTTGTTTCTCTTTTCTTTGTTCTTGTGTGTTTTTTTCTCCCTTTGCATGCGGATGCTTGCTATTTTTTGAATGTTATTTTTCACTACTCTAATTTTTCTATTTTTTGTTTTTGTGTTTTCTTCTACATTTGGCTTTTGTAGAATCATAGGCGGATGTACTTATGACATTACTTATCAATCTCCAAAATTTTCAGGGATGTATTTTATCTTCTCTTTCATATTTTTTTAAACGCATTGAGGTTATTGCGTGTTTTAAGTGTGGGGGACAATTCGTCATTGATAATATAAGTTGATTGCTTGTAATAAAATTTTTACTTGGCCTATTAATTATCCCTAGTTTAATAAAATGTTATTTAGTTAACTCAAAATAGATGCATTAATTTGAGACTTAATTAGGAAATGACATTGTGAACTTGATCCATATGATTTGACTAAGTCGTGAATTAACCCTTTTGATAAATGAGTTAGGCAATGGTTAAACAATATTCGAGGTTGTGGGGTGTGAATTACGAGATTTCATTGATGTTAATTGAGTTAAAACCCTTATTTTTATTGCTTTATGTATTACAAAATTGCTAGCCTTGCAACTAAAAAAAATTTATTACGGTATAAGCACCGAAAAAAAATGAAATAAAGAGCGCTATAAAAAAAATGGAACAATCGAGATTATACTCCGTTGGTTGAGCTGCTTAGTAACTAGGAGCATTTATGTGCCCCCTGTTTAACTTTTACGTAAAACGGCGGCTCAAACATGAGTATGGGAAAGCCTTTGGAAAACATCCGAAGTTTACACCTAGTGAAATAATATTTCGGGAAGTCCTTGCGAAAAAAAAGGACTAGTACTTGTGTAATTTATGCATGAATACAAGGGTTGCAACTTTTGATAGAAATTTGAAATTTTGTAAAGAAAGCCAAACACTTTGACTAATTGTTTAATTTAGCCAAGTGAGTTTATTGCGAAGGTTAGGAATCGATGAGGAATGATCCGAGGTGGATGGAACTTGATGTTATGCAAAAATCAATTTTCAAAATAAGCATTATATTTCTTGATTGAGTTTATGGACATTATTATTTGCTTGAGGTCAAGCAAAAGGATAAGTGTGGGGAGTTGTTTTAAATGTTTTTATGTGTGGATTTTGTGTGATTTCCATTTTTCGTGTGAGTGATTGTGCGTATTTTTGTGTCTTTTCGCCCCATTTTATATTGTCATATGTTACGTATGATATTTTTGTTTATTTCATAGATTTTCGTAAAATGAGAACTTAAAAATGAGCTAAAACGGTCAAAAACGAGCATTACGGGCGAAAGACGATCAGAAAAACCGACGTTGTGTGTGCTCAAAGATGTGCAGCATGCACGTAAGTTATTAAAGGAAGTAGTGCCCGCGCACACTTGCACGCGACACGCAACATCAAGATTGACGTAAATGTGCGCGCGCGCGTCTGAGTGCCAGGCGTGCACAACATTGGCCAGGCAACACAAAACGCGCGCGCCAGGACGGAGACAAGCTGCGCGGGCAAGATGCCCGCAAAAGGCCCACGCGGCAGGGTGTGCGCGCGAGGGAGCTGCGCGAATGCACACCGGGCGATTATTCTAGAATTGTAGTTCGGTTTTCCATTTCGTTTTTTGATTCTTCTACCTTGTATAGGGTTTAGGCTTATAAATAACACTTGGGGAATCCATAATTTCATACACTCTCATTCATAGCACTTCTAGACTTTAGTTTTTGGTATTTTTCTCTTGCTTTTCATCATTATGATTGCTTGTGTTCTTCCCATTGAAGTTATTTTGCTTCTTAATCAAAGAGTAAGATTTCTTTATCTCTTTTGTCTAATTTCAATTGTTGGGTGATTATTATTGTTGCATGATTATATTTATGGTTGTTTTCTTTCCATCAATTGAGATTATGATTCCATCTCCAAGCATGAACTAATTTTCTTGTTCTAGGATTATGATGATTTGATTCAAACAAACAAGCATGAGTATTGATTAATTGATTTGCTTTCTGAATGAATTACTTTATTTGATAATTGATTGTCGATCAACTTTTGATTTATTTGGGGGATAATTGAGATCGATCGAAGATATTATTCTGGATTAAATTTATTCGGATGGTTAGATAAAATGTATTATCTAACTCTAAAGCTTACTTTGAAAATAGCAAATTATGTTGGGATAGCCCTAATCTGTGAATACGTGAGTTATCGGACCTAGGCCTTATTTTTACATGATTGTTATATTTGTTACCCGCATAATCAATTATTTGATATTCTCGCTTGTGAGTTTGATGAGATGAATCCGAAATCCTAGACTTTCTTCCATAAATGTTTCTCAAAGTTAATCGTGTTTAGTTTGATTATTGTCGTCTTAATTAGTTTCCTTTAGCTTATTAAAAATCACAAATCTTGTTAGAGTGTTTAGGATTTAATTTTTTGTTATTTGTGAAGCATAATAATTATTTGCCGGCTAAGTCTTCCTAGAGAGATGACTTGTGGTCAACTTGCTACCCTACAATTGATCTCGTTCTCTTGCGAGGATTGTTAGACTTTTAAAGGTATTTAGCAGTCGAACATGGGGGACGATTTTTCCCATTCCTCTGATATTGTAGAGAGATTTATCAATATATATCTCAATCCCACATCACAGTTAGAGTCCTGATGGGAGAGGTTTCTAGATAAACCTCATCTAAATAGGATTCCATATTATCTCAAACTAGGTGAGGTCCCGTGCGATGCACGGGCCATTTTAATAACTAATAGAAGTGTTAAATAGGTCGATAGGTGCTGATCCGTCGGGCCAAGGAGAAAATTTGGGTCGGGCCAGGTCAAAATTCCATTGGGCAACGATTTGAGACCCAACCCATGAAAAATACACATGAAATGACCAAGTCAGCTACATTTTCGGGCCTCCAAAATTACAACTCGGCCTCCGGGCGAACCCATTTTGACACCTTTAATAATTAGATACTTGCGGCGCATTCATATCAACCCGCATCTTGAATAACATGTAATAATGGTGACCAGTTCTACAAAAAAAATTGCATTATCAATAATGGATAAGTTGTATTGTCGATTAACGTGAGATATTTTCGTGTGTGTGTATATATATATATATATTTGAATATAACATAAACATTGGACATGTTATGATATAATGACTCATTATAGATATATATTACAATACAATTAAAACATATAATTTTCAATTATAATAACACATTAATATACTTTATATATCAAAGACACACCCGTATATATATTTTCAAAGTTTGAAATAACTTTATATTCTTCTTTCATCATATATTACGAATAAAGTCTTATCAAATTGATAGTTTGAACATAAAAGAGATAAAATTGTATATTACAATTATGAAGATTGAGTCAGTAATGCAAATTCATTTTCATATCAGATCTTTTGGAATTTATTTAACACAATATATAATACATATTAATCACATATAAATTAGATTTTTAGTGCATACCAAAATTAATATGGACAAAATTAATGATAAATTACAATAATATCAGCCAACAAATTATTATTATTTTTTTAAAGAAAAATCTTTCCAAATGCAGGTGCATAGTATACTATATAGACATACCTAAATTAAAATGTCAATACTTACCATAATACAGATAAACAAATTTATCGATACAATTACAAAGATATTGGACATATATGCTTATATTGTTTTCATTTAAAAACTATTTAATTTCGTTTTTATCAAGTGCAAAAAGGTAGGAAAACAAATTTGCAAACATGTTTATTATATATATATATATATATATATTGAGATATAGATATAGATGCGGACTAATTGCATCCGATAAAACAAAACATATTCTCAATTGTTACACGAACATTAATAAAGCTTGAAAATTTATTTTTCAATACTAGAAAGCGGAAACTAGACTTGGGAAATATTCTTCCATTCAGCGGGCCTTTCACATCTTGTTGTTTTAGGCATTATATGGAAAATATTGAATATTTTGGCCAAAGAGTGCATGAACCGAAATTACCACCGATAAGGGTCTTTTTATGCATGTTTTATGTGTATATTTAAGTATGATTTGAGTTATTTTATTGTTAGTTTCATAAATTTTTGATTGTACATGGTTCACATTACTCGAGGTGCTTTTATTGGTGTAGATTGATGATTTGGAGCTGTTTTTGGTGAATTTTGGGCCATGGTTTCATGTCAAAACATACCCGGGGTTTACGGATGCAAAAACACTCAAAATCCCAAGCTAAACGCGTCATTTCGGGGCCTTTTCGGTCAAACACGGGCGGGGTGTGTTTTAAGCACGGCCGTGCTTTTTAAAAGTCAAAAACGAGCAATTTTTCGACCCGAGCGTACCAAACACGGCCGTGTTCGGGAAAATCCGCGAACACGGCACGGCCTGGCCGTGCTTTGAAAGCACGGGCGTGCTTTTCGGCCCGACCGATTTTTCTTTGGCGGAAATTATGGAGATTTTCCCTTTGTGCTTTTTGACAACCTTTGAGCAACTTTTACACCTCATTTTGATGCACCAAGCTCTATTATTCCCTCAATTGTCATGTGGACACAATGATTCAACCAACTCAACAATGAATGTGCACACAATGATTCAACCAACAACCATGGAAGTGGAGCATTTGTTAGCATTATTGATGTGTTCTTTCACAAAGATGGTGCCTATAAAAGCAAGAGTTTGAGTTGGAAAGGGAATATATAAATTCATGTAGTATTCATTGATAGAGATTCATTGTATATTCATTGTATATTCTAAGTTTCAAAGCAAAATACATTGAGAGGATAAAAGAGAGGTAGAGTTGGAAGTTGAAGAGCAATAGAGGAGAAGACTTGAGCTCAACATCATTGCAATCAACCAAGGAGGAAGTCTTGTATTGGTCTTGAATAAGAGCTAAGTACACCATGTTCATTTTATTCATATCTTCTTGTGTAGTATACTCTTTTGTCAAAGCCATGTGTAGCTAAATTTCTAGTGTTTGAATGTAATGAACTTTAGAATGAATTTGTGATTAAGGTTTGTATGTTTTTAATAAAATCTTCATGTTTTGTGTGATTCACTTATATTATGCTTTATTCATTCAAATTGGTATATGCGCAATATTGATTTGAAGTTTATTTTTCATCCGGAAATCGAGAGATTCATGGTGAAATAGAACCTATATAAGTGAAAAGAGTTGCATGCAATCCTAGATATAGGGCGACATAAATCTTCCGGATTAGGGTCAAACCTAATATGGGAATTCACAAATCGTTATAATCTTTGTCTTGGGGGTTTTAACTAGAAAGAGATTTGAGTTAATCAACTTGATATTAGAAGTTATTCGCTCGATAGAGGGTTTAACTTAAATCGGGAATTTCTACGGTCCATGAAACATGAGATTTTACAAAAAGAGGTTGGTTTTTGCTTAAGGGATTATGGTTGTATTTTTATCTTGTTAAATCACAAAAACATTCTAGAGGATTTACATTCAAACACATTTCTAGCTCTTGATTTCTTAATTCTACAATCTATTTTTATTTGATCTTTTGTAAGTTGCAATTATTTTAAAATTCTCTATTTTTCATTTTCATTAAACAAACAAAACTCTGAAAATTGCTAGATTAAATAACAAAAATACGGTAATTATTAGTACTTACAATCCTCGTGGGAATGACACTCGGTACTCAATAATCTATACTACAAAATGATAGGTGCACTTGCCTATGGTTTTCTAGAGTAACTTTTGAGCCATCAACCACTTCTAAAAGATGTAGGACTAAAATCGCCAATCTCTAATGGTCGAGGACTACAAAACTATTTAAACCAGGTATTTAAGGATATTTTGAGAATAAATGAAAAATTGAAATAACACTCTTGGGGATCATAAATGTGACATTCTCCAATTTATGGGGCCAAAATTGCACGGGTTTAAATGCCATGTATGCATATTGGTAGTGTCCTTAATCATAGGATATAGGACAACAATTGGATGAATGGTGGTTGAAAAATTTGCCTATTCATTATCGGATTATCTTGAAAAAGATTTGGTGGGGGTTAATTAACATTTGAGAGCGCTTTGACCAACGGAAAACCTAGCCACAAGGGTTATCGAAAATTCTTGAGAATGACAATTTTCGTGACATAATCATCTTATTCAATCCAATAACTAGTCCGTTAATTATGGATTTCGATTTTTTACTATTTTCTAAGATCACTAAGTCGGTATTGGTGATAAACAATCGATAGAATCTGCATCAAGACCCAACAACGATCGCGCATACATCACGCGCGGCTAATCCAAAATTTTACGAAATCGCAGATCGTAAACTTGCGGATGAAACATGTAATTATTCCTTGGCTTGACATCCCAATCGATAATTTCGATCCGGTTTTTTAGAGTACCCTGAAGTCGTACCCATGCGCTAGGATGGAGGATGAATTTGTTCAAAACTCTAGTTTAAACCCTAATCCCATATACACAAGTAATGTGCATGGGACTAACACTCAAACTTTCGCTCAACTACTATCTCCGGTGGAGATTTGAAACTGTGAAAAAGGGGAAATATTTTTCGGTTACTATGGATGAGAAAATTTACCAACAACGAGTGGCGAATTACGAAACACATTGCTTGGTAGATTAATGTTACCTAAAGGATTTAAACCTTTAGGTTTAGAGGATCTTAAACGAAGACTTTCGGAGGTTTGGCATATTGACGGTTCATGGGGCCTTATACCCCTGGGAAAGGGTTATTACAACATACAATTCCCGAACGTGAATGACAGACACAAATATTTGGGAGGCCTCTCTAGAATCTGAAATCGGGCTCAATTCGTCTCAGTAATTGGGTTTCGGACTTCAATCCATATCGAGTAAATTTGTCAAAATCTCAGGTATGGGTTCGTATATACGAGTTGAGTATAGATATTGGCATCCTACGTTAATTATGAAGCTCGCAAGTGCTATTGGCACGCCCATGCAGATAGACGGTCGTTCCCTTACGGGAGAAGTGGGACATTTCGTAAGAGTTCTTGTAGAATTGGATTTTAATTCTCCTTTGCGAGGGAATTTATTATGGTAGAGCGAATAGGCCATTGTTCGTTCGTGTCGCTCGATTCACGAAAATTTGCGAGTTCCCGCTCTCATTGTCAAATTGTTGGACATTCGAGGCGCTAATTGCGGGCAAGCGAACAATCAAGCAATGAAGCTTAATGCGAGAATCTAAAACAGTGGATGGTGCTAATCTAGGCTATAGTCCTTGCGTGGCGAGTTCGATCCGAGACCATGCTACTACCCTAAGGGTAAAGTGTGGATTGAGCAGTGGGTGCAAGAAACGGACTGCCGAGGGTCGTTCTCCCGAGAGGGGTACATCTAATTTGCATGTTCAAATTAATAATCCTTTTGAGGTTCTCAGGGACGAGGATGAACAAATTCCTCATGAAAAGATTAATTCGGAGCAAGTTCAAACTCGCGGGGAGGGGTCAAGTCATAACATGGGTAATAGTGATTGCATGGGAGATACTAATCATGCAGGGGCAATAAACACTGATCGAATGATGGTTCTTCATCAACCATTGCAGCAAAATTCAGTCATAGCTTCGGACAATATGGTTATGGCTTCAAGTTTAGATGATAAAGGTAAAGAGAGCTTGCAACGAGCTATGGACACAGTCTCACGCAGTATGCCTATTAATGATTATGAGTTTAATTCTGCTACTCCGTCGGAGAGTTTCCAAGCGATGGCGACAGCCCCTTTTAAAACGGTGGTCGAGATATGGCGGAAGAGGAGGAACAAGAAGAGGAGGAACAATAAAAAGCTTTAAAGATAAAGCTAGGTGACCCCTCCACCACTCCGCTTGTCTTTCTCTCATATAATTCTTCAGAAGCTCTGAAGTCTATGGCAATTGTGGCTCATGGATCATGGGCCGACATTCCACAACAACTAACTATGTCATTCGAAGATCTTCTAGAAATAGACGTCCTTCGTTTAAATTGCATTTTTAAGCTTTTTATTGTTTTCTTATTCTGAAGTTTATTTTCTTTGCTACCTGATCGGTTTGTGATCTGGACTTTTTCCTTTCTTTTATATATTTATATTTATCTATTAAAAAGAATTATCGGATTATCTTGCTATGTGCTAATTAGACAGTGTTTGGCAACCTCACAACTCTACTAGCACTTAACCATAAACATAGAGTTAATTGGAAGAGGGGTATTAATTAAAGAGTGAGGACCCCTCCTTCCCACTCTCTCTTTTTGTGTAATATTTGTTGTATATATCTGTATTTGTTGATATTCAAAATCAGTTAGCAAGAGAATTAAGGAGGTGAAGATGGCCGGGAGCCCACTTGGTCCGACGGGAGAAAGAGCCGAGCAGTACCAAGGGAAGGTCACCCTTATGTTATAATTACATGTATTGTTGCTGCTATTGGAGGATCACTTTTCGGATACGATGTTGGAATTTCAGGTGATCTATTATAATAAATTCAGGGATAATTATAAAAACAACCCCACTGGTTTAATCTAATTATATAAAAAAACTAGTTATTTTTTATAATGACAAATACCTTCTTATATAAAGTGTTACAAACATGAAACAAATGTCAAAGGTTATTTATAATTTTGAAAGATAACTGAGTTTATTTTACTTTGTGACTAGACTAAATCTTAGACTTGTTTTTGTAATTATCCCAAAGCTTCATAAAGTTCTATACACTGTAACTTCAATTAACATTATTATGAGTACAGAATAACCATGGAGTTCAAGAAAATACGGCAACGAGAAAATGTAGCATAAAAGAATACACTGCAAAATATAATTTTACTTATATAAAAAAAACTGTATGTAAGTATTAAAGAATTACATCGGACCTAAAGGTGCGACAATATTCGACAAACCAAAATTGTAGATAAATATTTACCGATAAAATCTAAAACTATTGGTAAGTACCTACAATATTTCCATTAATAAATTTAAAGACTATCGGTGATTTGTCGATAATTGATGGATTTAGTTTATGTGGAAAAAATTCATTTGATTATGTCGGTAAGAAGTTTTTTTGAAGTGAGAGTTGAAAAAACAAATAAAAAGAGAGAGGGAGTCTTTATCTAGATATATCTTTGTTTTTGGTAATTCTGTGCAAAGAATCACCAACTCATGAAAAAAAAAAAAAAATTGATTTATTTACTTGAAATGAATTATATTTTTTTGTCATTGTCACCAGGAGGTGTGACATCAATGGATGAATTTCTCCGCAAGTTCTTCTACACGGTGTACTTAAACAAGAATCGAGCCAAAGAAAACAACTACTGCAAATACAACAATCAAGGCCTTGCTGCATTCACTTCATCTTTGTATCTGTCTGGTTTGGTAGCATCTATAGTGGCATCCGCTGTTACGAAGAAACACGGACGACGTTGGAGCATAATCTGTGGTGGGATTAGCTTCCTAATTGGTGCTGTCCTCAACGCCTCGGCTGTTAATCTGTCTATGCTTCTATTGGGACGTATCATGCTTGGCGTTGGAATCGGCTTTGGGAATCAGGTATGTCCGTACCCTTTGATGCTGTTGTAAAAACAAAAAAAACGAACTTACGTAGATTTTACTTGAACTTATTTCAAGTTTTCGGATCTTTAATGGTTGAATCACTGATATTTGTGATGCTCGTAAAGTATGATCTTTAATAGTTTTCATGCGCGGCTTTTTAATTCAATGCAAAAAATCATATAAAACCGTTTCATCAGTCGTATTTTAATTTGTAAGACGGATCTTCCACGACCCATGACTAACCGAAAAAATTGGTGATATTTTCATAAATATTAAGCTAACACGTGTGATGATAATTAAAAAATATTAGATTAATTTTTCTTGAAAAGTATCATTTTTACTTTGAAAATCATACATATTCAAAGTAATTTTTTGAGGCCGTGGCATTTCATTTTAAACTTGAAAATTATGGCTTTTCTGTTAAAAAAATATAATATCACTTTTTACTCTGAAATACGTTTTCAAAACAAAAAAAAAAACTGATATTATTTACCTGCAAAGTTATACACAACCTTGTTTAAGTTAAAGTTATAGGGTGGCCCGACTAGCCCGGTATTTTTACCGGGTTGAGTGTGACTTTTTAGGCCCGAAAGAAACCAGACCTATGTGGTCCGGCCCATTAGACCCGAAAATTTGGGGCAACCCGGTTGGCCCAATCTTTACAATGTATTTTAATGGGTTGGGCCAGGATGCGCTCCAAAATTAGAGGTTCGATTACGATTTGGCCCGACTCGGCCACTTTGACAGCTCTAGTTTAAGTATCATTTTTTTATTAAAAAAGAGTCATTTTTACTCTAAATAGTATATGTTATCAAAGTAACAAAAAATAATAGTTTCTCAGAAGTATTAGTTTTTCTATTCAAAATATTATTAAAACAAGCATATTTTCACGCATGTTGAAACTTTCTTATGGGCATTTGACGATAGTGTGTGCTGGAATATTGCTGAACCATAGAAGTGAGGAACATTATGTACAAGGGCATATCCGATGTATCATTTGAATTTCTGATTGGTTTCTTGAACAGAATGGTGTTCATCGATCATGCCCTGAATCCAAGCCCATATAGAGGTCCCTTTGGAAATGTGAACGCTAAGAATGTGTACAACTAAGAAAGATAAGCACTAAAGAACTTATCAAGAATTTTGCTTCCATTGGCTTAAACAAACATGTACAATAACACACTCCATAAAACTATAGATCTTGATTCATGATTAAACAAAAATAACAGCAGCACATCACATGAATTTCAACCACCTAGTGATCCAGAATAAAAAAAATCATCTAATACAAGAGGAAAAATGCAAAACTCGGAAGACAAATGAGTATTTAAGACAAGGTGTTGTTTCTTGTTGATGTTCTTCTTTCATCGATATATTTTGCTCATAATCCTCGGCCTTAGAAAACAAACTGATTCTGTGGAGTTTTCATTGATGTTAATTTCTTATTTTATTTTTCTCCGTCATCTATTGTATGTGTTCTGTGTTCATTGACCTTTTTTCTTTTTTTTTTTTTTGGTTGAATTGGGTATAGATCCGCGAGTTTGGGTGTAAGGGATCCATTTCACGGATTTACACCCTAAGACACTCTCACAAAAGACTCACTCTTAATTCAATTGTCTAACAACTTCCGGTGAAAGATAAAAAACCTCGCTTCATAGTATTTATATAACAATATATGTCTAAAACAATACATCAAAAAACTTGAAATGCATTTCTAAATAGAGATATAAATGGAAATTAAATTAGATGATTTTTGGTATCTAACTATCTTTATGGTATACTTGAAGGCAGTTCCATTATACCTATCAGAAATGGCACCAACAAATCTCAGGGGAGGCCTCAACATGTTGTTCCAACTCGCAACAACACTAGGAATCTTCACAGCAAACATGATCAACTCCGGAACCGATAAAATCCATCCATGGGGATGGAGACTTTCACTCGGCCTAGCTGCGGCACCTGCTTTTCTCATGACTATTGGAGGCACATTCCTTCCAGAGACACCAAACAGCTTAATCGAACGCGGGTCGATACAGAAAGGTCGAAAAGTGCTCGAAAAGATCAGAGGGACTAAAAACGTCGACGCGGAGTTTGAAGACATAGTCGATGCGAGCACGTTGGCGAAAGCGGTAAAACATCCGTTTCGGGAGATTTTAAAGAGGAGGAATAGGCCGCAATTGGTCATGGCGATTTTCATGCCGATGTTTCAGATTTTGACGGGGATAAATGCTATACTGTTTTATGCGCCGGTGCTTTTTGGGAGTATGGGGTTTAAGGGGAATGCTTCTTTGTATTCTTCGGCATTGACTGGAGCTGTGTTGGCTTTGTCTACATTGGTTTCTATGGGTGTTGTTGATAGATGGGGTAGAAGAGTTTTGCTGATTAGTGGAGGCATTCAGATGATTTTATGCCAGGTAAATATCTGTGATCTTTTAAACTGCTTTCTCTGTAGTTTCATATTGTAGGAGAAAGAAGAAGGGGGAATTTTAAACTTTAAAGTAGCCACTTTGGATAGCGAATTTTTTTAATAAACAGTCTTTTCTGATTAGCGTGGAGGCATTCAGATGATTTTATGCCAGGTAATAAAATCTCTATGCCTTATATACTGCTCTATCGACTATCTATAATTTCAATATCATATTGTTTACTTGAGAAACGACATAGTTATTGAGTATGGGAATATTTTTTCTCCTCAAATTTCACAATAATTCAAAATATTCTATACTATTTGTAAAATCTAGAATCTATCATGTTTGTTTAATTTTTTTCCAATATAAATGTTCATTTTATAATCTTCCCATTTTTCTATCGATAACATCGCAAATATATAATTTCAATTTCCATGGATATATATATATATATATATATATATATGCATATGTAATTTATCGTTTATCAATCAATACTTCATCATTTCATTCAAACTTCATTAGTAGGAGTGTCGGATTACAATACTCCGCAAAGATCTTTTGCAAACTATATCTACTTAATATATAACTATTTTTCAAACTATATCAATATTCTAATGTGACCCATTATACAAATCTTACAAATAAAATATCATATATTCAAAATTAGATATTGAAAATGGACGCAATCACTACCATCTTTACAAATTATTATATACATATATTTTTTTAAATAGCACCAAATAAACATAATTTCCTATTTATTACTTTCTTGTTTAGAATTACATCAAAATTACTCATCCAAACAATGTATAAAATGTCATCTTCATTCATTCATCTAAACACAAGTTTTCTTTTCACACCAAAACCAATACAATACCAAATTTTTAATCGAATTGCTAAATAAATAATCAAAAAAAATCGGTGCAAACATAACTATAGACCTAAATTTTCTCAAGGACAGTAAGACATTAGTGCTGGGAGTGAAACTTATACAATTTTCTTGGTGATGAAACAAACAGATAACTGCAGCAACAATCTTGGGCTTAAAATTTGGCAATGACAAAGAACTATCAAAGGGTTTTTCAATCACAGTGGTAACAACAATCTGCCTCTTTGTGGCGGCATTTGGATGGTCATGGGGCCCACTTGGCTGGACAGTTCCAAGTGAAATTTTCCCACTCCAAACTCGTTCTGCAGGCCAAAGCATTACGGTGGCGGTCAATCTTCTCTTCACTTTCATCATAGCTCAATCTTTCCTCTCTCTGCTCTGTGCTTTAAAGTTTGGATTTTTCCTGTTTTTCTCTGGCTGGATTGTGATCATGACAATTTTTGTCTATGTTTTTTTGCCTGAAACAAAAGGGGTCCCTCTTGAGGAGATGGTGCACTTGTGGGAAAAGCATTGGTTTTGGAAGAAATTTGTGGCTGACTAATGCTTCAAATGGAGTAGGGGAGTAAAACGAATTGAGTAGATGAGTATAGCGAACATAGTATTGTTCAACTTTGTTTGAGCTTTTATCGAGCTTCAAAAACTATGTTTGAGCTGAGTTTGGTTATTAACGAAATCAAGCTTGAACGCGTTTTAGTCGAGCCGAATACAAATCGAGCTCGAGTAGCTCGATTATTTTACACATTGTGATATATTTTTAGTGATCGAATCGAGCTTGAACTGAGCTTTATATTTTATTGAACAAAAAAAATATCCAAGTTTGGTTCGTTAGCATATGGAACCGAGCTCAAGGAGCTTTTAACGATTAATCCGGAGTCGAAAGATCGAGTAGATTGGTTCAATTTTAACATGTATTGCCAAGTCGCAAATTTACATTTTTCCCTTTGTCAAGCTAAACAAGAATAGTGTAAACATTTTGTGAAAAATCTAAATTATATTTAACCCCCATTCAACAGAAAATATAAGCTTACGCCGAGGCGGAGCTAAGCATATATCTTTGCATGGGACAAATTAATTTTTTTTTGGGGGGAGGGGGCCCTTGAAATTGAAGAGCGTTATTAAGTTTTGTTTCAGTTTAGTTTGTTTGAGGAATACTAACTAAACTGCTGTTTTGTTGGAAAAATCAATCCCCATTCATTCCTAGGGACAAGCAAAAATAACAGAGAAATAAAATAACAACAAACCACAACACAAGATTTATGTGAAAACTTCAAAAATCGGAGAAAAAACACGACCCGCGGAGCAATTCTACTGAATGAACATTTATACAATCACACAGAAATTCTCTCTCCCAACTCCAATACTCTCACAATATTACAAATCTTTGACTAACTCACACCTTTCTCCCAACTCTACAAGAGAATACAAGAAAGGAATTTAGAAGAATCAAAATACAAAGATTATAATGTATTTGATTGGTGCATTTGAAATCAAAACACATAGGCTTCTTAAATAGCCTTAAGGTGTCCATATCTTTTTCTCAAAACAATGTGGGATAGTTTCACTTATTTTATTTTTGACACCAAAAACAACAAACTTCACATTGGCAAAATAAAAGAAACTCCATTGTCTTCACCGACAATCATGATTCTCAAACTAGAAAACTATGATTCTCAAACCAGAGAACAACCTACTCCACCATAAGAGTAGACCACTTAAAATAAACCATTCTAAGAATTACATTTGACACATGTTGGAAAAATTGCTGAAATCTACAGTGCAACTTCCAGCTCTTGGCTCTCCTGAAAGTCCTTCAGCCATCGACATAACTTCCACCACATACCCTGCATCCATGCCAAGTCAATGCTTGTGTGCAAACTTGAGGACCTGTTAATACCATCACATGCTCTTTCATGGCAACTAGACATGCAATAAGGATGAAATATTTTCTCCTCAGAGAAAATCTTCATCTATCACAGTGTTAACCTTGGATTTGGAGTTATTTGCCGCACCAGCTCCACCTTGACAATTACGCTTTATATGTTCAGGTTCTCCGCACTTCCAACAAATAACATTATTGGAGTTTTTCTTCCTCACTTTGCTAGTTGCCACCATTACTGAATTTTCTGTTGAAGTTCGCCCATCACTCATTAGCTTTCTCTCTTCAGAAAGAAGTTTACCTGTGACTTCAGCAAAAATTAAAGTTTCCTTCCCTTACATCAAAATCAGCTTCATGTGCTCATAGGAATATGGAAGAGACAAGATGATCCATAACGCCTTATCCTCATCTTCAATCTTCATTCTAATTGTCTCTAGCTCTTACATGATGCCATTGAGTGTACTCAAATGATCTCGAGATTTTAGATCCTTCGTTCATCGCAGTGTATGAAATCGCTCCTTTAAGTACAACCGATTTGAAATGCCCCTTGCTTGGTACAAAACCTCAAGTTTTTCCCATAGCTTAGCGTTTGGAATCCCATGCATATTTGCAAGAACATTCTTAGCCAAACACGGGTGTATTGTGCTTTGACCCTCAAATCCAGATCCTCTCAATCTCCATAGATCATACTAGACTTTGCATAATCTTTGTCGATGTTTTGCCTTCACATAATACTTCTTGTTTGGAGTTAGGCGATGGACTCTTCTAAATTTTGTTTCACTATCCTTCAAATATCGGTGGCTTCTTGCCTTTGCTTTTATAGCCCAGGCCAGCATGTATGTGCTTGTGATTGTAAGTGGGTGCACCATATGGTGCTTTTGGCTTTTGGACTCCCCTATTGCTTGAGGATCCTTTTTCCAAAGTCACTTTTGGAGTTTGAGCATTACAAAAGAATTAACTTCTAAGCTCCGCCTTATCTCCTATTTCTTTTGAATCATCATTAATTCATCCAATGTTTTGAATGATTTCTTGAGTGATGCAATCACATTTTTCAGTTATTTTCCCCTCTTTTCCTTTTCAGCTAAGTCTCCTTGACCTTAGTATGTGCTCAAAGTCTTTCATTATTTTGCCTAATGAATCTTAAAGATCTTGTGGGTGATGAAGTGTGAGTGTCACTATCACTATCATTATAATATGAGCTAGATGAGTTAGAATGTACCTCATCTTCTTGTTCTTTGGCCATAAGGCATATCAAAGCCTCTTCTTCTGTGTCTGAGGAATAATCAGCCTCACTGCTGTCTGACTCAGCTATCTCATTGCACTTAGTTGTGTCAGTTTCAGCAGCCACCATGGCTTTTCTTTTTTCTTGTCTTTTTCTCTGGGAGACCTTCTTTCTTCCTCATTTATGTACTTGTTGACTGGTGGAAAGGAACAATCAACAGCAAAGTGTCCTGGTTGTCTGCAGTTCCAGCACATGTTCTCATCTTTCTGGTAATCAGCTCTCTAGTGGTCAGCCATCTTTGGTGGTCTATCTTCGTTGGTCTTGAAAGGGGCTGAGTGTCTTCTGGAGGTTTCACCTTTCTTTTATAGTTCTTATTAAAGAACTTGTTGAACATTTTAACCATCAAGGCTATCTCCTCCAGGTCAATGATGTCCTTGGATTTAGCTTTCTTGGATTCTTCAGCCATTAAAGCAGTTGTATGTGGTACAACTATCTCTTCTTAATCTTTCCTTCTGAGCTCAAACTCATATGCCTTTAAGTCTGAGAATACCTCATGGTTATAGGTTCTTGTCAAGTCCATAGAATGTCTCAAGGCCATCACTTTCATTTCCCACCCACCTGGGAGCGACCTAAGGATTTCCATACGCATCTCCTTATGTGTGTATTTCTTACCCACAGCTGAAAGCTCATTTGTATCTCTGTAAATATGGCATCCAATTGATCCAGAGCTTCACCTGCAAGCATTTTAAAATTTTCAAATTTTTGTATAGCAACTATTAACTTATTTTTTTTTAATTTGCTCTGATCCTTCACATATTAAAGTTAACTTCTCCAATATCTCACGAGCGATGCAAGATTTTACTTTGTTAAAAATTGCTTTATCAAGAGTTTTGTAAAGAATGTCATTGGCAACATTGTCCAAGTTATATCTTTTCCCGTCCTCGTTGGTCCATTCATATCTTGGCTTTGAACCGTAGTTAGCCTTGCGGCAAAGGTGCTACAAAGTGCAATGCAAAGACAACTCTCACAATTGTATTCACTTTCATGATCTGATGGGCCCATCTTCAATGATGAACCACATTTTATCGTGCAAAGATGAAAGATGTGCATGCATGTGAATCATCCCGGTCATCAAACTCCTCACGGTGAATGTGGGAATGCGAGATAGATTTGCTTCCGTGATATAACTTATTAAAGAAAGTTTAAAAATAGCAAGTGTTATATCTTTGAAAATTAATGAGATCTAGTTCAGTAACCAGTACGGAAGGTTCTTTGAACCAACTGCTCTGATACCACTTGTAGGTCCCAAGGGGTGTTTGTGTTAAGTCTAGAAGGGCAGGTTGAATAAAATTAACCAATTTTCGATTTTTGATCTTAAATCAGAGTTTTAACACAAGCGGCTAAGTCATTGAGGACAACTTAGTTCAACCTCAACAAGAGATTTAACCACTCAACAGATCGATGAGATGTTGATAGAGTAACTCAATTTGAGTGAAGTGAGCTCTTTTAAAAATACAGCTAACTTGGTTTTACAGCGGAAGTCTTACACCCTTAAGTTGAAATATATTTTACAACACTTGTTTTAGTTAAGTTATTATCAGTTGACTTCGAAAATTTATCTATCAAACCCCGAGTAATAATATGTAAGAAATAAATGATAAAAATTAATACACAGAGCAATTTTATAGTGGTTCAATGATGGGGTAATTCCTCTACTCCACTCTTCTCCAACCCTTGGAGGTAATCCACTAATGCAACAATGAGTTACAAAAAGGATAAACAATCCGAGCAAGCCTTGATCACACGGTGGCTTCACTCCGGACTTGGCTCTTCACAAGACAGCTTGCCTTGCTCCTTCAACTCCTTCGAATTCTTGGATTTGATCACGAAGCCCTCAATGAATCCAAAGTTTGGTTCTAACTTTAACCTCACGTCACTTCTTTCAATCCTTGGATGTGCGGGACCATTTGTCTTTAAATAAGTTCTTCTTCAACGACTTGAAGCTTATCTTCCCTTCACTAAAAGTGTTAGTTAGATAGCCTTGAATTTTAGGCTTGATGATTGAGTTTATTGCTTGAGAGTATTTTGCTCTAGGTTTTTTTGCTCAGATAATCTCTTGTATCTCGTGTGTCATATTCTCTCAAATGAGCTCCTCAGCCTTTTATAGTGGCAGTTCAAAAATGTATCTGTTGAAGAGATAGATGCATTTTTAAACTCCACTTAATGGTCGTTGGTTTGTCTTGTTGTGCAACAATTGATATTGATCCAACCTTTGTTTAATGCTCTACAGGTTTGCCTAAACCACTGCAGGTGTGCATGAACATCCCATAGGTTCCCGATCTTTTGCGATCTGCTTTTCTTCCTATTTTAGTAATGTTTTGACTTTATTTATCAAAGACATCTTGACTTTCTTGAGTCATTTTTGTTGTTGAACCCCTTTAAGAGTCTTCTCCAAACATCTAGGAGTGACTTAGATGTCACTGACCGAGACGAGACTTTTTGATACTTGACCGATCTTCTCCTCGACACTCATTTGCCATTTCGGTTGATTCTTCACTTGATCTTCACCAACACGCAATCTTTACTTTTCCTGCTTCGACTCAGCTCATAGAACCTATCTATTACATAGTTGATTTTACAACAGAAAATGGGGTGCCAATTCCTAATCTAAGTTTTACATAGTATAATCAAAATCTATACAATAAGTTTCCCAACAACAAACCTTTGACTAACTCATGCCCTTCTCCCAACTCTACAAGAGAATACAAGAAAGGAATTTAGGAAAATCAAAATACAAAGATTGTAGTGTATTTGATTGGTGCACTTAAAATCAAAACACATGGGTTCCTTAAATAGCCTTAAGGTGCCTATTTTTTGTGTTCTCAAAGCAACGTGGGATAGTTCTCAAAGCAAACCCTTGGTCGATCGGTCCACCCCCAGGGTAACTTGTGTTTAAATATTTCAAACGTCTTTTTCTTATTAGAGATCAATCGGTCGACCTAAGGTTTTATTAGCAGAAACTATCCGTTGCAGCAGACAACTTTTCATGAAATTGTGGGGTTAATTTCTAACAACTATTTTCTTCAATTGATTGGCATTTTTTTATAGATTTCAATCTTCTAGGAGGAGCCTATGTTGGTATTCAAATCAATGAGCTCTCCTATAAATACTTGAAGGCTTGGGTATCAAGAACAACACAAGCCACAACACAACAAGCAAATATCAGCAAACTTCTTGTTCTTCATTTTCATCTACTTGTTGTATTTTTAGCCTAAGTCTTACACTTGCACATCTTGAGTATTAGGCTTCATTATTGATTACATTTGCACTTCAAAGTTGTATACTTCATTTGAATTGTAATCTTGAATTGGTTTAAATCATCCAAAACAAGACATCCTTGTTAGTGTTCTTGTGGTACGAACACACTTGGTTGATTCTAGGTGTTGAAGGGTGTGGTGATCTTTATTGTTGTAAGAAGATTGTGGTAATCTTCATAGGTGGTATTGTAAGAAGAGTGTGGTACTCTTCAAGGTAAATATTGTAATAGTTTGGTATCTATTAATAAACTTTTTCCTTTTCGAAATCCATTCGGATATATTGGGTGGTAGAGCACGTAGTCCCTAGGTGGGGTGAAGCTCTATAAATCATGGTGTGTTGTTTATATTTCTGCACTTTTATTTTTTCTTAATCTTTACATTCGAAAAAGAGGATGTAAATCAAAAAATTGAAAAAATCTATTCACCCCCTCTAGATTTTCATAGCCACTTGGACTAATATTTCCTCCCAGTGTTAGAGATTTTGCCTTCTTTTTTCACCGGAGAAGAATATTTCACGGGGTATCCTTCCAAAGCCCGGAATGGGCGTCCTCATGGAGTTCATGGGGTGTTTTTTCGAAGCCTGGAGGAGGTACCCTTCTCGAGCTTCCTTCATAATTTTTGCTTTAGCACTTTGATCTCTTCTCCACATGTGATAGCTTTTTTGCCTTCTTTTCCTTGCACATTTTCACCATGGAGAAGAATTTACAGAACTCTTGCGAGGAGGCCCCTTACTCCGAGGTCTTAGCCGGAAGAGGAGAACTTTTACTAGGACCTCCTTGTGAGGAGGCCCCTCCCATCCAAGGTCTTAGCGGAAGAGGTCATCCCACTCGGGGTCTTAGCCCGGTGAGGTTAATTACTAGGACCTCCATAAAGAGGCCCCTCCTATCCGAGGTTTTAGCCAGGATAGGTCGTCCCACCTGGGGTCTTAGGCGGGTGAGGTAAATTTACGAGGATCCCCTTGAGGAGGCCACTCCCATCCGGGGTGTTAGCTGGGAAGATGGGGTTTGTTGATAAGAGCATCTAATTGGCCATTAACCCTAGCCATATGTGGCTATTAATTTCACCTTGGCCATATGTGGCCTAAACTGCATTCATAACATTAAAGTAGAAACTTGAAGCACTTTTATTCATTAATAAATGAGAAATACTAAAGCCGCCAGAGAGCGGGAAAAAACTGTGTTTACGGAAGCTCGCGAGATCTGCGACTCCCAAAACTGGGCGGGGCCCTCACTATCTAATCAGGGAAGCTTGCTGATGTGTGTAAAATATACGTACATTTGGGGGCTTAAAATGATATATAATTGATGCATTTGCACGCATATTTAGTATGTTTTTACTTGATTTTCTTAAAAGGGCATGATATTGTGTATTCTTGTTATTTTGCAGGAAATGAAGCTTAAAATAAAGAAATATCAGTTGGAATGCCCGGCTAAGATTGACGAATGTGAAGAGAAGATCAAAACAACGAAAAAAATGGACAAAAATACTTCACACGGCCGGACCATGTGGTGTCACACGGCCGTGTGGAAATGCCGGTGTGAAATCACACAACCGTGTGAAGTTGGGCAAAAACAGGGGACGGAACTAGGGCCACACGGCAAGGCCGTGTGGACTCACACGGGCGTGTGAGAAATGGCACGCATCGCATGGCCAGGTCGTGTGAGCTCACATGGTCGTGTGAAGAAGAGCTGAGACCAAGACCACACGGCCAGGCCGTGTGGGACTCTGCCAAGATGCATTTTTCAGTGTTTTCTTCCCGTTCTAACTCTACAAGTGATCTCTCCAAGCATCTATAAAAGAGACCCAAGGCTTGCACGAAAATATACAACTTGATACAGAAAAAACACATCAAATAACACAGGAACGCAAGAATCGAATATCTTCTGAGAGCAAAAGGCTAGGTCGCGAATGTAGGTCCCAAGGGGTGTGAAGTAAGGTTTAGAAGGGGGGTTGAATAAACCTTACCAAATTTTCGATTTAGTCCTTTTGAAATTATTCAACAGAGTTGACTCAAACAATTGTGTCCTTGATGGAAAACTAAGTTGGCTTTTCAGCTAAGTTACCCACTCAAGAGACTCGAGAGAGCTGTTGATAGTATAACTTGGCTGCTCAAGCCAAATACTTAACTTGGCTGATTGGGTTTTAACAGCGGATGACTTAACACCCTTTGTTTAGAATTAGCTTATTTTAAACACTTGATTTTTAGCACTTGGTTATTTATTTGGATAGCAAATATAATACTTAACAGCAGATATAAAGTAAATATATAGGAAAATAAGTTTGCTGAAAATAAATGACACAAGTATTTTATACAGGTTCGAAGATGGGGTAATTCTTCTAATCCTCTCTTCTCCAACTCCTGGAGGAATCCACTATGTAACAGATCAATTTACGGGCGGAATAGTCGGAGACAACCTTGATCACACAGTTGGCTTCTCTTGCGACTCAGCTTCTTCACGCAGGCGATTGCCTTGCTACTTCAGCTCACTTGTCAAGTTCTTGGATTTGATCACTAAGCCCACCAACAAACTTGATGATGGTTAGACCTTGAACCTTTCTACAATCCTTACTTGGAAAGTAGACCCCTTTGGTTTCTTCAAAAGTTTCCTCTTCAATGATTTGAGGTTGTCTTTCCTTCACAACTTGTGTTAGATCGATTTCCTTTGAGTTTCGGGCTTGAGAAATTGCTTGAATTTTTATGAGAATATTGCGGGTTAAATGCTTGAATATTTCTTGCTTGTTCGTGGTTCAGGTAACCTCTTCTCAATAACTTTCTCAGCCTTTTATAGTGCACATTTGAAATTTTTGCCCATTGAAGAAATATGCTAATTTCAAATGTCACTTTGTGTTCGTTGGCTTGTCTTGTCTTGGTCGATCCTTGATGTTGACCTTTCCTCGTATTAAATAACCCGCAAAGATTGTAGGTGCACGACAAGGTGCGGTGCTTCCCATTGGTTCATTCCTTTTGCATAATTATGGGATCGACACTTTAGATCGGCGGCCTTCGACATATTACTACATTAAGTAATATTCTTGACTTTAATCTACGGATCTAAGTCAGTTGTCTTGACTAGACTGTTGTCTATACCCCAGGTGACTTGAGTCAGCTCCAATCAATGGATAACTCAACCGTCACTTCAACTTGAGACTTGGCTTCTTAAATTGACTTAATCGACACTTCTTATAGTTGTTCTCGGTGACTCTCCTTGATTGAGTCCTTGACTTCCTTCATGGCATTACTCGGTGACGACACACAGAGTCTTCACATAGACTTGATTGACTTCTTGTAATTCTTGGCATAGCCGACTTGACTCGCTTTTTTCATCCCTATCTATTACAATGCAAATTAAAAGGCAAATGTGGTGCCAACTTCCTAGTTTAAGTCTTACATGGTACCATCAAAACCTAACAAATAAATTTCCTAACAATTTCCCCCTTTTTGATGATGCCAAAACTTAAAACATTTAAAGAAAGTAAACAAAGAAAGATACATACTGAGACAATGCAAAGAGCAAAGAATGTATGCTTAAATGGATCATTTTATTGATCATAGCATTCTTGTCCTTTACACAGCTGTTTACATTCGGTAATATAAATGTATACATTTCAATACACAGTATATCTAAGTTAAGATACATAAAGAGTGAAAATTACAGGGAAATTCCATAAGTTTATTACAGAAGACTTACATAAATGTATTTTCAATAAAAATACATGAAGGGGTTCGCAGCAACACTTCAACGCCTTTGTTGCTTCCTTCCTCTCTCTTCTTCAGCTCTTCGCAGCAACACTTCAACACTTAAAACATTTATGGGACTGGTTAATCCTCTCGATGTACTCCTTCATCCTCTGTCTGTACATGGAGTTGTCTGCACTCCATACGAGCATCCTTCCATATAGAGCTTTGAAATAGCGGACTTGCTCTATTCGCACAGATCCTTAGAGAAGGGGAACATATCTTGAAATGCATCATCACACACGTATGGAATATCTTGTTGCTCAGGTATTGTAGGAGTCATTACTTCTGCAGCTGTGGGAGCCTGCGCAGATGACTCGATTCCAGCTGGGGCAGTTGAGATGTTTTGCCCAGCTGACTGAGCCTCAGTTGTCTTAACAGCTTTCTCGGTCTCAGTGGGTTTTTCCAATTGAGTAATCTTGTCCTCAGCTGTATCATCAGCTTCATCGGAGGATGATGAGACCTATGGAGTTGGATCATCATCAAAATTGAACCTCATCCGAGCCGTCTTGTCACTAGCATGGCTCTAAGATTTTAGAACATCAGCAGTTGTGTCCACTATAGGATCTTCAGGCAGGGTGGACTCAGCTTCATCCTCTGACCCGAGAAATGATGTGTCATTATTTTCTTCGGAGTCATGAAGGGCACCAATAACTTCTTCCGTGGCTACACCTTCAAATAGAGGAATGTTCTTGTTTCCATCATCTTTACCAAGGGAAGTCTCAACCTCCCTTTGGCCTTTAATACCCCCAGCAGTCTCCACTGCTGCAGGACCTTCTTCAATTCCTTCGACAGTCTCAACTGTCTTAGGGTCTTCTGACCTCCCTTCGATTGACTCAACTGTCTTAGGGTCTTGGACAGTGGCATCCATAGGAGTCTCAACCCCTTGGATTACAATTTCAGAGCCCATAGTGTTAACTCCCAGGGCTTCTCCATCCTTTGCCTCAGCTGCAGCAGCAGCGTCGTCGGCCTTCAATACAGCTGACATCTCAGCTGAAACAGACTTAACTGTTTGAGCGCCGTTAATGTCACTCTGTTCTTCCATAATTTCCTTCTCAACTTCACCTCATAACTGCATAGGTATGTCTCCCACAGCTTCCTCCAACCCAGCTGTGGTGGAGAGAGTTTCCCCCTCAGCTGGCGCACCAGCTGAGTGACTGATAGTGGGGTCACTCTGCTCTTGAGACGCGGCTTTTTCCTCTAAGTGTACAGCCGCAGGGGCAGGCATGTTAACACCTTCATCAAGTGTTGGCTTGGCTTGGGTGCCCAAATTCCCAGCTTCATCGTCAGTTCCCTTAGATCCATCCTCTGATTGCACGGGGGACGTAGCTGCAGCAATGTCCGTCGCAATCTGATGTGCCACTCCCAAGGGATCAGTCTGCAGAAGAGTTTGGGAGGACTCTCCTGGACCTTCTAATAAGCTTTTCTCGTGCATGGCTTTGGATTCCTTCAAAGCTTGCTACATTTCCAACTTCTCAGCTGCAGCAGCAGGATCCATGTCTTCATCGTTGTCTGTATACTCATGAAGATGCTCATGTGTATGTTCGAGAGTACCTATGAAGGCACACATTTTGGACTTCTCTAAGGCTCGGGCCCGCTCCTTAGCTTTATCCTTCTCATCCTCTTTAATAATGCGGAGGATGTCCAAGCAATTTTCTTCATCAAGGGCAGATCTAACATCATTAACGCCAAGAAATTGGAGAAGCTCTTCTTCCTCCTCGATGAGTTCAGGGTGAGTGAACTGCATCCTTGGGGGGGTTGTCAAGAATGCATAATTTAGTACTTTTTTGGATTTTGCATTGCATTTAGGACTACATGTAGAGCACTTTGCATTAGTATTTTGAAAAAAAAAAAAAAAAATCAATTTTTAGTTTAATTTTTTCGATTTTTTGTTTTATTGTTTTTAGCACGTTTTACCGCTTTAAGACATTTAATTATTTTTGTGTGTGGTTTTAATTCGGTTTTTATGCCGAGCTCCCGTATGATTTTACTATGAATGTTTTATGGATTGAGATAACATCTTTGGTGGGAATAATGTGATAAATTGTTAGGAGAAAAGTTATTTGCTTGGCATTTATTAAAAAATGGGTATTTGAGCATGTTGCGAAAAATAAGCATGTGAGCGCTTTATATTATGCGGACTTATTTTTTCTTGAGTATGTCAATCATGATTGATAGAACTCTAGAACTTGCTCGTATCTTCATTGAAGCCATGTGTGTGTACAATTTTTGAAAATGATTTAAGGCCATCTTCGTTTAGCCTACTTAACCTAAGCCTACCTATGAACTCATGATTCCCTAGTTAGCCAATTTTGAGCTAAAACTTTTATTCTGAGCCACATTGATCTTTAAAATTTAAACATGTTTTTATCCCTAATATTCTTTGGCTTATAGAAAATGAACAAGTTTGGGGAAGAAGTGGCAAAAATTTATAAAAAAGAGAGGAAGTTGGCAAAAGAAAGAGGGATGAGCAGTATCTGGGTAAATGGAAAAAAATACAAGAAGCTCGAAAAAGAAAGAAATATCTCTAAAAAAGAAGAGAAAATCGAGCAAAGTAAAAGTAAAATTATGAAAATTATGAAGAAAAAAAAACAAAATAAGAGCTTGAGGCAAAAGAAGAAAAAAAAAGGGCAAAAAGGTCTAAGTATGAAAAAGGAGAAATAAGGTGGAATTGAAACAGAAAATAAGTATTATATAAAATTGGGTTGGCGAATTGCAAGTCTGTATGCTTAAATTCCATTTGCTCAAGACAAGTCACTTAATCTAATTTTACACACCCTTACCAAAGAGCCTACATTACAACATAATAAAAGTCCTTTTTGATTCTTAAATTGTGCACACAAAAGTGATAGAGATGTTAAGACGATTTGCAAGCCTATGGTAGTTCTGCTTTCACTGAATTGAATTTGAGCGTAAACACTATCCATACACTTTTGAGAGTAGAGTGATACACTATTTACTTGTGAGTCGCGATGTCAAGTGCCCAAAAGAGTATTAATTATGCCGAGTTTATGAATGATGACTTCTTGATGATGAATTACATAATTTCCTTAAGTATGGAGTCAAATGTTATTCAATGTTCATAGTGTTCTTGAGTGTTCGTTCGTTTTTACGCTTATATTATTTTTCTTAATTTGCTCAAGGACGAGCAATACCTTAAGTTTGGGGGATTTTGATATGTGTAAAATATACGTGCATTTTGGGGCTTAAAATGATATATAATTGATGCATTTGCATGCATATTTAGTATGTTTTTACATGGTTTCCTTAAAAGGGCATGATATTGCGTATTTGTTATTTTGCAGGAAATGGAGCTTAAAATGAAGAAATATCAGTTGGAATGCCCTGCTAAGATTGACGAATGCGAAGAGAATATCAAAACGACAAAAAAAGTGGACAAAAATACTTCACACGGTCGGACCGTGGTGTGGTGTCATCGGCCGTGTAGAAATGCCGGTGTGAAACCACACAAACGTGTGAAGTTGGGAAAAATAGAGGACGGAACCAGGACCACACGGGCATGTGAGAAAGGGCACGCATTGCACGGCCAGGCCGTGTGAGCTCACATGGTCGTGTGAAGAAGGGCTGAGACCAAGACCACACGGCCAGGCCGTGTGGGAATCTACCAAGACGCGTTTTTCAGTATTTTCTTCTGTTCCAACTCTATAAGTGATCTCTCCAAGCATCTATAAAAGGGACCCCAAGGCTTGCACGAAAATATACAACTTGATACAAAGAAAACACATCAAATAACACAGGAACGCAGGAATTTAAGATCTTCTTATAGCAAAAGGCTAGGTCGCGAAGAACACCACAAGGCTTTCGCATCTAGGGGAGCACAAGAGCATCGAAAGCTTAGGATGGGAATCCATGCTGACAAGATGGGGTTTTCTTTCTATATCTAAGAACTCTTTTCTGTGCTTAAACGATGTCATAATATTGATTCGAATTTGTCTATGAGTTTGTAATCAATGTTTGGCATATCTTTCGGATCTTAGGGACATAATCGAAACTTTGGATTCATGTTAAATTTGATTATTCATTTTCTTAATTAATTCATGCTTTCTATTTTATGAATTCGAGTTCTTATTTGTAATTGCTTTTATTTGCCGGGAATAAATTGCATGTCATATTAGTTAGTGCAAAATTCGGGAGATGAGTTCTAACAAAGACGGAAATCGAATTTAGACATAAATGGGTGTTTCTAGTCGGGAGACCTACAACTGTTTGTGGGGAGTCATTCAATTCATAGATATTTTGGGAGTTAATAATAATTGTATCGAGTCAGGAGACCTACACTTGTTATTAATCTACTGTTTATTGTGTCGCCCGAGGGAGGGAATAAACTATCTTAGGAATTGAACCCATAGAATTGCATGAATTGATTTTTAAAACTTTATTGCATTTAATATTGAAGAAACATGTTGAGATTATGTGTCTAATGTTGTTCATATAGATGTTGAAAATACTTGTGTGGTTCGCAAATTTATTTCTTTTTATTCTTTATTTTCGATTTTTATTATTAAAACTTGATTTTCGGTCGCTTCAATAAAATTGGAATGCGATGTTATTATAGCCTAAGTATTTCGAATATCAATCCTTGAGGAATACGACCTTGCTTGCCATTATTTTATAAACTACACTGTACACTTGCAGTTGTATGAACCAGAATATTTTTGGTGAACACTTGCTCATCTCTGGAGTGGCAACATAACATTCCTGGGTGATCCTTTGGACGTCCCCTATGCTTCTTGATGCATTCTCGGAGAGTGCTCCTGGCATCTTTTGTTTCTAGTCCTCCGGAGATCATATTGATGACTCCAGCTATTCCAGTATCACGCATTTCCTCTTTGTGGGTGTCTGAGCGGCATTGGTCTTGTACTCTTGTTGAGATTTCTCTTCATGCGGTCTTGGATCACGGCGAAACTTTTGTTATTCCCACAGACGGCGCCAAAATGATGTTGCTTTTTAAGGCATATCACTCCAGGCCAATGGGGTTGACCAAATCTGCTTCCCGAGAGTAAAGTCTTCATGTCACTCCTCTTCCCAAGGGGAAGTCTTCTCATCTTTCTCTTCCCGAGGGGGAAGTCTTCAAGTCTTCTTCTCTGAGAGCTAGGAATATCCTTTGCCTGCCCACGTACGCAAACGTTAGGGGGTTCCCTGTGGGTTGCCCAGGGAGGTCCCTCCAACGCTCAAGTCAGCATGGTGAACGAGAGAATAAACAGTAAACGAATATCGTATAATAAATGTGTAGGAGGATTATGAATTAATTAACTTGCAGATAATATGAGGGACCTTTTTAGTAGAATTTGGCCTATGGGATAGTCCGCGTAGGAAAAAATGGCCAATGGGCCAAACCCATACTCCTTTTGGCCGGTTTAATTATAAAGAGCCCATTGGGCAATTAATATCAAATAAACATATATGAAATTAATTATATATTTAATTAATAAAATACCGTTTTTATCCCCAACATATAGCGTTGCCAATTTTTTTGCCGGTCACTTATTTTTGAATCTATGTTTTTTGTCCTTTTTTCCTTCTAATTAGATGTTAAACGATAAAACAATGATGAAGATGGAGAGAAATCTGTTGATGGGATGTTTATTTTTCATTAAGGAATTTGATTGGGATTCAAGGCAATCCATTAACGGTTCTCTTTCCATAGAGTGTAAAACGGTTATTTATTTTAGATAGTATCTAATTGTGGGCTTTTCCATATTGATTTTTGTCACTTAAATCTAAGTCATCCGAAATTTAATCGCAACGATCGAGATTAGTCCATACTCACCCCAGACACTGGTCTTATTGAATCCAATCTCTCTATGTATATTGTATGAGTTGTATATAATATGTACTAATTATTGGAGCTTCTTAATAATACTTTTAGAAGTGGTGAAAATGTGATTTGGATAAGCTCATTATACAATAAATTTCAAATCTTTAAACTCCCATTTTAAGTTATATGGAGTCACTTGAAAAACAAATATGCATATATGTCTGCACAAAATCACTTAAAAAAGATAGTTCTACCCACTGTTGTAAAAATTCCCGCCTAGGTACTAGGCCTCTATTGCCCGCCTACGATTTTTTTTCCGATTAGGCACGCCTAATTCCACCAAGGTCCCGCCTAGGCGCTAGGCCTTAGTCTGATGCCTAGCGAGCGCCTAGCGCTTTTTACAACATTGCTTCTACCCAATAATATAATATTTGAATTAAATTATAATTATGTTGAAAGGACCAGTCTGTCACCCCAGAAAATATTTCTCATCGGTAGCCTAAATTGAGTTAATTTTTCGTAAATGCAGAAATTGTGAAGAAGCTTGTGGAAAATACCACGAGATTAGGTGTAGATGATAAAAGGATATTGACCAACACCTGTCCAAATAACAGCATATACAATATGTGATTCATTAGAGGTTACATGTCGAGGAATATTGTAATGGAAGAATATGACATTTTTTGTTATTAAAACCATGTGAGGCAACTTCAAATTTGTATGTAACAGTGGATTTTAGTTTGTCTAAAAGTATCTCCATTTTATCGTTTACAAAGAATTTCTAGGGTATTCTAAATCTTTGTTTCCCTCAAGCTGTTATAGAAAACTAGTGTTACACCCGTGCAATGTACGGTGAGTATTATATTGGGCATTTGTAATTGGACTGTGTTGAAAAATATAGAGTTTGTTGTGTTGAACAATTGGATTGAGGTTAAAAGAGTAACATTAATAAAATATAAAAATGTAAAATAAAATTTAAACAAATAATTTACATTAAAACAATATATAAAAAAACTACAAATTTTGAAAGACTTCTTTGTACACGACGTTCGATTTTGTCCGCTTGTTATTTGATTCGTCGTCACCACAGACTAATATTTTCAAACCCTTCCGATTGGTGACTCGGGAAACAGAACGTATAATTGGCCATGGCTGAATACTGGATTCCGCAAAAATAGCCCGACATTTGAGAGGGATTGGCCTTGACTCTTATTTATAGTCATTGCATACGATACAATAAGAGGGAACTGTCTACGTTGAAACTTGAATGGAATCCTGAGGTCCGATGGGGTCAATGTCATTCGCGGAATCAACACCTTATGACCTGCATTCGTTCCGGTGAGAATTTTAGCTTCAAGTACATGTTTGGCGAGCCTCGTAATAACCAGTCTTGTGCCGTTACACAATCCAATAGAATGGTCCATGTTTCTCAAGAGCATAACCGGCGTACCAACCTTCAAATGCAATTCATGATTAGGAACACCGGAACATCTTATCCCATTCAAAAATTCAGGTGTGTGCAGATCGTGCAAGAAGTCAATATTAGCATCAGATTTGCACGTGCTATCGGAGCTAAAATACGTCTGACCTTCGGAAGAATTTAAAGACGTCATATACTGATTTATGGGCTCAACAACATCGAGGGTCGGTGCCAGTATAGCCCTCTCTTTCAAGTAAGTCGGATCATCAACGGCGTCTCTAAACATCGGATAAGTACTCTCGACAATAGTTGCAATTGGATCACCAGAAGAGTGCAGAACGATATCTTCTGGTATATCAATAGTTGCACAACCATCATTCGATCCTCCGATAGTTCCGTCTCCAATACTTGCAATCCATTCAGAAAATTGCACCAACTCTGCATAATCATCGGTTCCACCTAAGCTTTGAAGGCGCATGTTCTTAGTCAGTTTTAAAACTGTGCAATTTGCCCACAAATGCGATGAATTAATGGTTGCATTCACAATGTCCTGCCGACTTCCCTTTGGTATAACAGGCAAGATCTGCCTGAAGTCTCCACCGAACACAACAGTTTTCCCTCCGAACACTATGTTTTCCGCCAATGGGTTGTCTTGTTTTAAAAGAGCTCGCAAAGTTTCGTCAAGCGCTTGAAAGCAAAACTTGTGCATCATCGGTGCTTCGTCCCAGATTATAAGCTTCAAACGAATAATCAACTCCGCAAGCGGACTCTCCTGATTGATATTGCATGTTGATTCTTGATTTGGGTTTAAGGGAATAACAAATCGGGAATGTGCAGTCCTACCACCTGGAAATAGAAGAGATGTTATGCCGCTCGATGCAACATTTAGTACAATTTCTCTTTTTGATCTCAACGCTGAAGATAAAGCCCTCCACAAAAATGTCTTGCCTGTACCTCCATATCCGTAGACAAAGAACATACCACCCTTATCGGATGCCACCGCATGCATTATTTTCGTAAAAATAGATGTTGTTCATCGTTTAGCTTGGCAAGCAGATTCCGATGCTCAAGCATTAGCTCCTTACGATCGTATCGCAACTCGTCGTATATCAGTCTGTTTTGGTGGTTTTGAAGATTGTCAACATCCGGAAATGGCATTGAATCAAAATTGCGTAGACTCTTACCACGTCTTCTTAACAATTTTTCAATTTCCGATAAGGCAAAATTCTTGATTTGGCTCTCACTCAATACCAGCTCTGCAGAAGAAGAAGAAATATAATAAATTTCATAAAAAAGCAATATCACTATAATTTATAAACAATGAATAAATCCTCCAAAAAAGAATGAAATAAAATATAAAATATAACATGAATACCTTGGTGATTTAAAAGTCGTCTTCGATTATATAATATATCATCCGAAAGGAACTCCCAACACTTCTCCCATACCGCTTGTGGCCTGCTCAAAGAATTCGATGACAACAATGACACAAACAAACTTCTTAGTGTCTCAGCAGATGCCCAGTGACTCGATTCAATGATGGCATCAATATATTCCCTATTGTCTTCTAACTGACCAAGAGAATAGCAAGCCTCGCGATAGGAAGAGTGTTGTACACCGTTGACCTTCTTGTAGTCGTCGTGACACGTAGCCCCTCGGACCACGTTAATGAGACACCTCAAATAGTACATATCCCCACAACCCGGAGGGACATAAAAACACGCCCTATTGCTTTTCCAATATTCCTCGGCATCCACTTTCTAAGCTCGCTTTCCAAATGAATTTAGTTGGAGCTTGGCGTAAGTAACTCCCCTAGCTTCAGGATATATTTTTATGGCTTCCATCCAAGCTAAAAACATGTTTTCTTTAACCGAATCTTTCTTCAAAACATCATCTATTCTTTTCGAATCCGAAAAAATAACACTGCTCATTTGGAAGATGGAAGCTTAGATGTTCAATCGAAGATATTTATATTGCATTTCAAAACCAAGTAATCTCCATGCTGCCTCACAAGCCGAAATATACCGACAGTCATAAAACATACTAACTTCACAACAAAGATTGTCGATTTCTCCTCATCGGTGCTCGTATAGAATGACGCAAAGAATCCCCTGGTCATGTCCTTCATTGACATATTTGAACAAATATTTTATCGATCTTGATTTGGTTACACCATTCAACATTAATGTGAGCTCCGTACTTCACCAACAACTCACGATTGTGCGGCACAACATATCCGTTATCCAAATGAACACCATTTCTCAACAATTCTCCCATCATTTCTTCGCCTATAACGCGGATACCCTTTTTCATCAATAGTAGTTGTATCAACAAATTTTTGGGAAAATATTTCATGCAACGACCATCACCATACATGGAGAGCTTTTCTAACGTCTCCACATGGACCATGAATCATGTGGTCTCTCACCACATAATAATAATACGGATCAATGCCCTCATAGGTATTTTCGCGATATAATCCGATCTATATGATCTGTTTGTTGGATACTTGTCTTCTTTAGACAGAATAGCAATATATGTGCATGTGGCAAACCACGCTTCTGAAATTCTATCGTGTATATAACTGCAATGTTAAAAATAAGTAAACATTAAGTGAAAAGTATAAATCAAAAATGAATTGGACTAAAATGTAAATAAATTATTGAGGAAGAATTATAACCTGCTATTACATTCCCAAACCTTTTTTTCTGACGGAGATCTTTTAGCAAACAATCCAATTTCAATTTAAAGATTCTGCAGACAATGTTCGGTCGGTCCTCAGGGCTAAGATTCTTCTTATCAAGAAATCGAACAATCTCTGGCCACTTTGGATTGCAAGTGAATGTTATAAACAAATCCGGATAGCCCGCCCACCTACATATAGCTATTGCATCCTGATAATTTTGTATCATATATCGGGCGCCTCCAGTGAAACTGGAAGGTAATATAATTCGTTTCCCATGGCTACTTGGATCTATGTCTCCATTCAACAAAGCATCCGTTAAACCCTTATATATATCACAACGCAATTTCATTTGGTGCAATCGAATATACTTCAAACGGGCTGACTCCACCATCGTGTAAGCATCGACAACAAATTGTTGAAATAATCTTCTTGAAGACAAAATAGTAGAAGCATCTTGTTCCTTGTCGTGCAATCGGTAAGCGAAAAATTCTCGAACACTTATCGTTTTTCTGCTTCTCTGATTAATTTTCTTTAGATTCGAAAACGGTATGTCTTCCCTGAAACCATCTTCACCAAATGGTAATAATAACGGATACTGCAAGGCCAAGTATGATGCATTCAATTCATTGATTCATTTCAAACCTCCAGATTTTGTTTCCACTAAAATGTCTCGATCTCCTAAAGCTTGATCAAAATCTCCAACTATTAGTGCAAAGAACTTCGAACTTGTAGGCACATTGTATCTCCTAAAGCATCCGTATTAGGTTCCGATCGACGCAATCTAACATCACAATCGCCGTGTTCTTGAATCTTCTCCTTCGCCATTCTAAAGGTCTTTACTAAAATATTACTCTCATCTAACATTCTCTTTAAGTCACTCGACGATAAGTTCGTGCAAATTATTTATTTTGCCCCTTGTTTACAAAACAAAATAGAAATATTAGCATAATTAAGGTAAACAATTAAGAAATATTATATAATATAATTTTATTAAATGCGAATACTGCATTAATTTAATCGGTTTGATATTTCATTTTCTCGTGTCATATATATACATTTGGGCGAATTTTGGTGTTGAACCATCGACGACAATAAACTTCCAATAAGATGGTAATTCTGTCCATGCATTCTAAAAATAGGAGGACCACGACCACTTTGTTTATATCTTTGTCTATTTTGCCTCCCATTGAAGTGAAACTCAACATATTGTTGTATGATCTTATGTTGTCTTGAAAGTGCTTAGATTTAATTCCATCTCCGAATAATAATTCGCAAAGCATATTAGGAGGTTGTTTAACTGGAGGTAGTTGAATAACACCATTTTGCCGCAACACAAAGAGTATCTAGGCTTGTTTTTTTGTAGAGGAAGATAGCCTTTCCTCGTACTCAAAAACAAAGCTCCACAAAATTCACATTTGTATGTCGCATCACCCATGTCCAAGTATTAGAAAAATATAAAAGAAATAATGTTAAACCTTTATTTAAAAGAAATAATTGACTACCTTACAAAACATAAGTTATAAGAAATTAAACTCACCATTTCTTGAGAAGGTCATTCTCGCATTTCGCTCGATCGATCAACATCAATATTAATATTGCCGCATGGTGTAGTATCATTTGTAGTGATTGCGATTCTGATAGGCTCATCAATTGTGAGATCAATTCATTGTTTCAAAGATTTGAATTTATCATAGAAGATGAACACGTTGTTTGATGTTGGGTGTTGTTACGATTATTGATTATAGTTCCAAAGTGTGGTCCCACGCTGCAAACTGAATATCCAAATTGGTAAAATACATGTAATAGATATTAACATCTGAGTATTGTAGTTAGAAATTAAAAAAAACACATCAATATTAATAATATACCGTTTGTGATGTCACTAAGCGGAGTGTTTGGTAATGGATAGATCATTCTACTTGATGAACCTTGTAAATCAACTGTCGTAGATACATTTGGAAAAGACATTTGAGGTATTCCGTGATTTTCTATAAAAAAAAAATGAACCATAACCCATCAAAATAACGATTAGCTAAAAAAATTACAAATAAATTTTATATTGAGCATGAGATGTTCTATTATTCCAAAATTTATTTAGATTTAATAAAGTAAATATATTAATGCAATTACGGATGTATTTTCTCCCGGATTGCTTGACAAAGAAAATACTTTTCCTCTTGATGAGCCGTACATCCAAATCTTGTAGTCAATTGCGGACTTGCACTATCATTGTGCAGTAAAGTCAAAGATTTGGTAAGATAAGAAAATAAGATATTTATAAATTAAATTTATTTATGTAAATATTAATATAGATATATATTAATTAAATAAATAAAATAATGTGAATATAGTGTAATTTACGTACATATTGTTTTTGGCCTAACTATCATAACATTTTTGGCACTACTATATAAAATTATACCAATTTGTATTTTATAAATATAAACACTAAACCGCTCAAATTGTAGATAAATATATCAACTTATAAAACATTATTTTATAATTAAATGCAATTGTTTTTTAGTTTTTTAAACAATTAATAATTAAATAAATATCATTTTAATATTTATAGAAAATAATATTGTGACTACATCGAATTTATAGAATTAAAGTTTTCAAAATAAATTTATTGTATTCAAATTCGAATTTCTGAAAAATACAAAAAGTATATTTAAATTTAAAGTATTTTATAATAGAAATTCTTTAAAATTAAAAATAATAAACTCGTATTTTAATGATTTCTATTTAAATTTATTTTCAAACTAATTATTTATTTTAATTTTGCAATTTAAATAAATTCTAATTTATAACATAGATATTTTTTATTTATTTATAGACTTAAATACATATTATGATAATTATAAATATAATTATTATAATTATACTAAATACCTTGGCTTTATGTAGCCCAATTATAATAAATTTGTTAAATAACCCATTTGAGATCCATTATTCAAGCCCATTACACACAAAATCAAAGCCCAAATATAACCCATTACCTCTTTCTATAAGGGCCCGAATTTTTCAGCCAAAAAATAAATAAAAATAAAAACTAATGCAAGAGAACATGTGTCTCAATCGTGTGATGCATGCCTTGATTAAACACGATTGAGACACGTGTCCATAATCGACGTACATGATCACAATTACGTTATTTTTCAGCAAAAAAATATTAAAAAAAAAGGCAGAGAACACGTGTCTCAATCGTGTATAATCAATGCCTTGATTAAACACGATTGAGACACGTCTTCGTAATGGACGGACAGGATTAGAATTAGGGCAACAGATACCCATTTCACACCACCCCCATTTCTGGCTTCCTCTAGAAGCCTCAAGCCATTTCCCCTACCCCTCTCTCTCTCTCTCTCTATCGTTGCTTTCTCCCAAAAACCCTTTCACTCTCAATCTCTCTTCTCCGAATATCACTTTGTCTTCCTCAAACAAAAATGATTCTGTGTCTATTTCTCGTTTCTTCAGATTTTAAAAAACCTCTGTCATTTTTGCCATTTCTGAGGATGTATGTGTCTATGTTTGTTCGGTTCTGAAAATGCAATAACATGTCAAAATCTAGGGTTTGTCGAATCGAAAGGATTCCTATATTTTTTTATTTTTGTTCTGTTTATTGTAGATCGTCGACATTTTCTGGTCTCCATCACCAGTTTATGGTGATGGAGAAGAAAACCGTGTCGAATAACAGATATTTTTTCAGATTTTTTTTTCCGGAAGGTTTGTTCGTTTTTTTATCCTAAAATCTTTTTTTAACCAAAAAAAAATGTAGATCGTCGACATTTTCTGGTCTCCGTCACCAGTTTATGGTGATGGAGAAGAAAATAGTGTCGAAAATCATTTTTTTTTTTCGAAAAACTACATTAACTGGTAGAAATCTAAAACGAACACCGGTTGTCGGTGTTAGAAATGTTTTTGTATTTTTTTTTTATTTTGTGTTGAAAAATATCCAGATCTACTATTTTTCCTTTTACCATATGTTAAAAAATCTCAGATATCATCGCCTTGTTATGTCGATTCACAAGAAAAATTCACATATTTTTTTTTAAAAAAAATCCGAACCGATTAGCGGTTCATGGACTTCGGATTTTTTTTTGGTATAGGCTTTTTAGATATGTGGTTCAAAATATCCAGATCTACTATTTTACTTTTTTTTTCTTGCCATTTCTATTTTTTTTTGGGAATATCTGTATTTTTCAATTCCCAGGTCTATTACTTGGGTTCGATTTTTCAGTTTTTAATCATTGTTGGTGCAGCTCTCAAACATTTACGGAAAAAGATAAGTAGCGATTTATATATATATATATATATATATATATTTATATTTTTCATTTACGGAAGACTTGGAGATGTATAAGGAAGAAAACGTGAAAAAAGATAAGTTCATAGCCTAATCCCAGTATATATTTTTTATATATTATTTCAAAATTTCCAATTTCATATCTGAAAATTAATTTCTTGGAACTGTTAATTTTATTAGAGTGGCAGTAAAACAATCGTATTTACAGATAATTTTTGTGTTTTTTATTATGGTGAAATATTTTAGTTAAAAAATATTTGATTCTAAAAAACTGCATATTTGTTAACTTCTTTACTGAAAGTCAGAAAATTGATCTTATAACCTTTTTGTATTTCCTGTTTTGAAAAATATTAATCCAAGTAAATAATTTAAGATTGAGACCATGTCTGTTATAATTGGTGTATATATTTTGTATATTACTTTGTCCTTCGTATGATCCAACTTCAATTTTTTTTATTAAGTTTTAGCTGTTCAGAAGAGGTTAGCATATCCATAGAATTCATTTCATCACATGTTAAGGATCGATCATTTTGTTCTGCATTTTCGTGTCGCTAACATTAACAAAGACTAAAATGTTAAATTTCGAAAATCATCCTACACAGGTATGTAAAATTGGTGAAAACATTGTTAAATCATTGTACCGTGGGGAATGTGTTCATCCCTCCTGCGTTTGTTGCCCAATATGTTATAGCCTTTAAGCTGCCTCATCGTCCACCTCAGTCTTTAATTTATTGGTGCTTATTGTGTACTTATTGACTGATTTAGTTTGTGGTTGGTTTTGAAAACAATTGAGCTGAAAAATGAAGGTGTTACCTATGTCATTTATATGAAATCTTGATATATGGAAACTTGATAAAAGAAAAAGAAAAATATTTCATTACCAATTTTATATTGATTTGGAATATCAAAATCGTGATAGATTGTCCAAATAATCTGTTAATGGTAAGTTTGAAATTTCATTTCTTGTATATAGGAATTTAATGCGTATATTTTCTTAAAAAAATTTATATTAGAATTTTGAATTGGTTTATATTAAAAAACGCATGATATGTCATTTTTTAGAGATTTTAACTGATTACAAATGCAATGAGACTGCTTATGAATATATTTTTGATCTTCTTACCTATCTCATTTATATGCACTGATCTGTTTGATAAATGTTTGTTCATTATGATGCAAAATTTTTCCACAAATATCCTGTCAATATTTGTCCTTATGTATTCATTTATTTTTTTACTTATCCCTTTAACTGTTCATGATTGTCCTATGTTGTATCTATGAATGTCTTTATCATGTTGTTACATTGCTCATTTATATGCAATGCTATATTTCATACGATGATCCTCTGCACAAAAGGCCACTTGACCTACACGGCTACACCGTGAGTGTAGTGGAATCTCGTTGTCCGTGGATCATCGTTTTTAATTTTTGTTAATTTATTTTTTAGTGAATTTTACATTATGCTGGTTCAATATATGAAAATGCATCTGCTAAGGCATAAATATTTCCTATAAAATTTAAGTCATAATATTATTGCAAGATTGAAAAATAATATAAACTATCATTTAGTAATGCCATTAATAAAAAAGCACAAAACTGGAACCTAAAATACTAAGATTGTTCAACTGAAACCAAACTAAATTCGAAAATTCATGCCAAAAAAAAAAACTAAATAGTATGCTAAGATCAAAAAATCCCTCCAAATTTTCTAGTCATCTTTCTCGTTCTCCTTCTTGATAATAGTATGCTAAGATCAAAAAATCCCTCCAAATATATAAAAAAGACATCTGCCAAGGTATAAATTTTAATTTAATTTGCTTATAGAACCCTTAACAATATAAATTATGTTCAGACTCCATTTATCTATATATATAATGCAAACTGAATGGTAATCAAAATAGTAATGCAAACTGAAATTTAGAAGCCATAATATTATTGCAAGATTGAAAAATAATATAAAATATCATTTAGTAATGCCATTAACCAAAAAGCAAAAAACTGGAACCTAAAATACTAAGATTGTTCAACCGAATACTAAAACCAAACTAAATTCGAAAATTCATTCCAAAAAAAAAAAACTAAATAGTATGCTAATATCAAAAAATCCCTCCAAAATTCTATTCATCTTTCTCGTTCTCCTTCTTTATAATGCTCTTCAGTTTCTTGCAATTGCTTGAAGATGAAAATTCTTCAAGCAAAGCACGCTTAGTACCAGAAGCATCATTTTCTCTGCTTTTTTTCTTGACACTTTTATTCGGAGTGTCACGCCCCAAATGTGACGCGACAACGATCAATCACTTAAACAGAAATAAATCAAGCCTAAACCAAAGATACCAAACTCCAAGTGAAATAGGAGTCTAATGCAAATGCGGAATTAAAATAAACACGAGTACAAATTACATCTTAAAGTCCGGCGGTATCCGAATACAACCCAAAAGATTATCCGAATTAACTTACAATCCAAAACAGAAATAAAATGAGGGAGTCCAACAACAAATAAAAGTAAAAGGAAATGTCGCTCCACATCATCGATAGGATTCAATCTCTGCAGATGAGGTTCGATGTCTTGGCGAACTCTTCATCTAAAGGTTAGAAAACGAGGAGGGAATGAGACAGAAATTTCAGTGGATGGGGTGATCGTGTGCAAGTGTGGCGATATAAATAGTTAATGCGAGAAATTTAGTTGTATGAAAACGCGTGAAAGATGATGCATGATTTCACACATCCACAAGTCGTGATAAATATATTAAGTAACATACTTATATAGTTTAAGAAAATAGTTCGTGGTCACGCAGCACTATGGTTCAAGCAGGGAGGAGGATTGCGTACGGATTTGTAACGCCAATCCTATGCAAGACAAGTAGCGGTTTGCGTGACGGATATGTAGCGCCAACCGTTCCGTTCAACTCCGAGGAATCGTGTGGATCGGGCAATGATTCCTTTGTTCTTCCTTGTAACTCCCGTTCATGATGGTCAAAGACCGTCACCTTATCGCTCTGTAGGCAAAGACAAAATCCACGTTGGAGCTAGCAAGGCTCGGATTCATCATAATCATGATTATACCTCAAGTACTACGACCCGCTTACCTTGGACAAACTCCGTCCTCGGTTGGATTAGGACGATGGGGCCGGAGAGTGGAATAGCAGCCGAGCTGCCCGGTTCCATCCCCGATGTATCCATTCCGACTGTGAGCTCGACACACCAAGTTGACTCAGGCAGGAAATTAAGTACACGTTCAGGTAGTCAACCAGGCAGTCGAGTATTATTGATTCGGGAAGCAGTTCATGAAAAGTTCTCAAAAATTTGCACAAGATGGTTATGGCGTTGGTGGAGTTATTGGGATGAAGATAAGTATCGGGAGGATAAGTAGTCTTCGATATCTTAAGGATTAGGAGGAACATAAGTCCCGTTATAGATTCGAAATCGCGAGACGAGGAAGTCGCCCCGCGATCGGGTATTAATCGGTCAAGACGATCCGATAAGTCAAGGGATTTTTTTTTAAGGAAATAAAATATTTTAATTAAATATTAAAGTCAGAGGGTCCAGGGCTGTTTCTTTAAAAGAAAATAATTTGAGTTAGGTCCTTATAAAAATAAAATTTACAATTAGCCCCGTTTTGTCAAAACCAATACTTTTGGGGTTAAAAATTAAATAAATAAATGTCCCGACCTTGAAATATTATGAGGTCAGTTCCTAAATTCTCTAAATTGTTCAGAGATTCAGGTTTTTAAAGTTTTGAGGTCGAGTTTTTATAAAATTCTCACATTGGCCCCAAGTTTGTTAAAATTGTCATTTCGGGCCCTAAGTTTAAAATAATCGGAACTCACAAACTGGAAGGGCTTCTAATGTGATTCTAGTTGGAAAATGTCACTAAGGTTAGTGGGATATTGGGACAAAAACAGTTTTAAAACGTCATAAGTATAGGTCCCTTAACTTTTGAAAATCTCATTTTTGTCCCATTTTGAAATAATTGCCTTTAAGGCTTTTAGGGGTCCAATTGTTATGAAATTTGAACCTTGGGTCCAAAATATAATTATGTTATAGGTAAATTAGTATTTCCAGGTACATGGGCTGTATAAGTCCTGGAAATTTCATTTGGGTCCTCAAGTTTAATCTTTTACAATTTGGTCCCTCAAGTTTTATAAAATTACTTTCCAAGCTCTAAACACTTGGATTTTTGGAATACACTTAAAATATGTTATTTCCAGTCCCTTAAGAGTTAAAATTTCAAATTTTAAAATTTGGGTCTGGTACAGTTTCGAAATTTGCAAAATAACCCTTAAACTTTTAAAATTTTACAATCTAATCCTTGGGCTTTTAAAGGTTGATTTTATTTATCTAAAAACTCTTAAAACTTTATTGAAATGTCAAAACATAATTTTTGAACCTGAGTTCAGTCCCAAAAATCAAAAATTACAGAGGGGTCCCTTAAGTTTTATTTTCTTGCAATTAAGTCCACCAACTTTCCATTTTTGCATTTTAAGTCCAAAAATCGAAATTTAATCAATTATGCTTGACTTTTCCAGGTTATAGGCCATACAAAACATAGATTTCAAGAGTCATACACATACATAACCATCTCATACAAGAATTTATCAAATATGACAATAAAGTGTACATGTATGTCCTAATTTTCGGTAAATCGCATTTTGAGCAACACTTGAGAAATTTTTTCAACTTGATACAAGAAAATAGCATGCAATACATAATATATATCTCAAATGCTCAATAACAAAATACTACATGCATTTTTATGAATTAAAACACCTAGAAGTTGAAAGGATTTTTCCACCCACCTTAAAGTTCGGTTTGTTGGGAAAAAATGAAATAAATCTCTCTCGATGAAGGAGTGACTTAGGTCAGCCCCTAAGTCAAGGAATATCAAAAAAATATAGGAGTTAGAAGAATGTGGTTAAAATTTAAGGGGAAGAAGAAGATAGTGAGAAAATTGGAATTACTACACTTACCTTGTGTAGTGAATAAAGTGTGACTAGTAATGGCTTCCAAGTGTAAGATTTTGGTCACCCTTAATGTTAACCTCCAAAGTCAGCCCCTAAAACTCCAAAAATGAAAATGGAGTGTCAAAGTTTGGAAAATAAAAAGAGAAGAAGAAAAGGTACCAAAAATTCCATTTCTTACCTTATAGTCCAACTTCTTCACAATTTTCTTCAAGATGATAAGTCTCTCAATATCTTCCAATGGTCTTCTAAGTATATCTCAAAATCAAAAATCAAACTTAAATTAGAAGGTGAAAGAGATAAGTTAGGTGATATCAAAAATGGATTGAAAAAGAAATTTTACTTACTTGTTGAAGGGGTGTTCGAATTTATTGTAAGTAGAAGAGGGGTTCTTGAAATTTTGGTTAAGTGTTTGGAGATATGAAGAAGAAGGTATGTTTGAAGATATGAAGAACTTATGTTTGAAGATTTGAAGATGTGAAGAGTTGGTGTTTGAAGATTTGAAGATGTGAATGATTTTAGAGAGAAGTTAGAGAGAAGTTGGAGAAAATGCTTGAATGATGAATGAGTTTGATAAAAATGATATTTTGAACAATTTTTTATCATCAAAATGGCCCTTGGCCGTTCACAATGAGAGAGGGGGAGGGAGACAAATTTTGTTTTGTTCCAAGGCTTGAAAGGTGTAGCTTGCATGAGGGACAAGGACCTTGGTCAAGGTGTGGTCTTGCATGGGAGGATGAAATTGAAGGGATTGAGGAGGATGTTGGCATGGAATGTTGGGAAGCCTCCAACATGTTTGGTAAGTTTATAATAAAGAATTGGTGTATAAGGTATTGTGTATAAGATTTGAATTAATGGTGTATTAATACATAAGATGAATACATAAGGTGTATGTGTACAAGAGTTGGGAGATATTTCTACACTAAAAATACCCATCATGGCCGTCCCTTAAGGGGTATTTGTGGCATTTCCATATTTTGTTTTTATGTCCCAAAATTGATGATAATAGGTGAATAATATCAATCTCCAAAATAACTAGTGATTTGCTTGATCACTTATAAGTCTCATGATCACTTAATCTAATCGAATTCTTAATTTTATAAGGTATAAATCTCTAAAATAAATAGTCTCCTAAAATTCTAAGGTGACTAGTGAGTACACAAATAATAATAATGATGATTGGTCGAGTGATCATTAATGCGAAGTAGAAGTAATAAATGATTATGATCACAAGTAACAAATAAAAAGAAAAGAAATTAAATGCGAAATATATTTATCATTAATATTCACCCGTCGAAGCGACGCGGTAAAATAGTCAAAAGAATACAAGGACGATACGTGAAACAAATACATTATTGAATAAAAATCGAGGGCTTCACACGGAGTGTTCACCTCATCTCCGGACGAATAATCCTGTAATAATAATAAAATTTATAAACATAAGTACTTATAATTATAAAATATAATAATTAACGATAAATGTAATATAAGTTCATTTAAAAAATTGAATGCTGCAATTTAAAATTTTAATACCTTCAACTGTTCAGAATCATCCTCCTGCAGTTTTATAAAGAAATCCGACTCCTACAAACACAGACTCGGTTAATTGAGTTTAATATCAGAAATTACATAAAAACACCATGTAAATTGTTTTTTGGAGATCAAAGCTGGATCATCTGTCAACTTAACAACTGTGAATGCTCCCGTATAATTTCGAACTTGCTCCGATTTAATCTGAACTTTAAACATAATTTTCTTCTCAAGTAGGGAGCATATTTCTTCAGAATTTCATCCGTGTTTGATTTCTAAACAAAGTAAAAATAAAAAAAAAATAGTGTGAATAATCTTGACTAAAAATTAAGAAAATATCAAATCAGAAACAAAAAAATTTGGTAAAACAAAATGTAAAATTACCTCCATGCACTCTTCCTCAACATAGTACACGGTTTTCCTATAAGTCTCTCACAGTCCCTGTCCCTCCCAACAAAGAAGAGACGCACAAGCGATCTCATCCACATCTGAAATCAATTTTGTACCTAAAAATTCCATCGTCGTCTTCTTTGTCACATTTAGCACAATATAACTGTTCACCAGCCTTCCTCCAATTTCTTAAGACATTTCTTGCATGAAAGGTATCACCATTCTCCTATGAAAGAAACAATCTTTGCACAAACCCAAAAACTTCCCACTTGTAAATCAAAAATATATTAAACATTTACTATATAAATTATTAATATATGTACATATATAAGATTATTAAAAGAAAACATTGATATAAATTTAAAATATACAACCTCTCCTCTAGTGTACAATTTATCCAATGTTCTAAATGAAGAATTTTCAGATTCTAAATCTTCTACAACATCAGACTTGATTTGAGTCACATAAAACTTATTGACCTTGTTTGAATGCTTGTTTCAGGAATCCTACAAAAAAATCAGAATATTTTATAAATATAACTAATATTTGAAACTGTATGAAGATTAAAAATAGCAACAAATTTTATTACCTCTCTTTAAAATCCTTTATCTCCTCCAAAAATCAAGAGTCAACAATCATTTTTGTGACATGAAAAGAATTTGTCACCTTAACTCCGATCGAAAACTCAAAAAAAAAAAAAAAAAAAAAAATTAGACTCCAAAAGAATAAAATTTATTAATTTTATTAACATACACTTGTTAATTTTTACCTCTATAAACCTTGGCCCCCGCACATTTGAAGTATAATTACTATGGGCTCCAAATTTTGGGTCTCTAGATGTTTAAGGATCAAATCCACGTATTCCTCCCATAGCGTGCAACTTATACGATTATTCTGTATAATTAAAATATAAAAATAATTATAGGATTATATATAGGATAGGGTTGTTAACAATTAATTTATCAAAATAAAATTACTCCAAATCCTCTAGTGTCACTCTATAAATGGTTATTTTCCCCCAAAATTCCTTGTTCGTAAGGCAGATCGCATCGATACCACCCTTCCAATGATATCCGTAAAAATTTCGACAAATTAGATTATGAAATAAAATATTACATATTAATTGAAAGCGTATTGTAATAAATTTAAGAAATATAAAATATTCATACCAAATAGCATTGTCTCATCGATAGTAGCAAAGATTTGACAATTGAGAAAAATTCTTAAAATTGAACATGAAACGTGGGAATGAATTGTCAAACATCTCAAAAATATGAGTTCGCCATGGAAAAAAATCTTGTGTTTTGTTGTGGTTGCTTTGTATTTGTCTCATCAGTTCACTACAATAAATTCTCGAATAGCATATACACGCCCTTCTTTTAATATTTTTTTGAATTGATCAATTTGAAACCGTCTCACTGTTCCTTGGATTCTATCTCCTTGTAAAAGTAAATAATATCAGTACAAATTATAATAGTATCAGTATAAGTAAATAATAGCAATTTATTTGTATCTATAAATTACCTCAATATCGTGGAAAACACACTCGAGGAGGCTTTGTATTTGGTTCTTATCGTTTGTAAGCGGTTTTTCTCATACAACCTAATCAATCTGAGCTTGACCACCCACTGAGTTTTGATCATGTTCAAATCGCGAATCAGACTGATCATGGGTGCCATTACTGTTGATAGGTTATTTTATAAAATAGTTGAAAAAGTTTGTTTTAATAAGTTGGTGAATTGCGAATGCGTAAGATGAAATAATGAAACTGAACAACGTATTTATAGGTGACCAATTAGAATAAATATGGTAAAAAATATTTTTTACAAAAAAAAAATGTTTCTTTTTTAAAATTTTATAGAAAGTTTTTAATAATTAAATTAATTAATGGTATGAATGTAAACGTTTTTTTGATTGTTTAGATCAGTAAAAATAGTATATGGAAAGTAATTAATTTTTGTAATTGCATGTTTATATTTTACTAAAATTAAATTTAATTCATTTATTTTATTATTTTATTTTATATCAAATTTTGATTATTAAATTAATTGAATTACCGTTTATATTTTACTTTTACTGTAATTAAAAAGATTTTCTTCATAGATTCGGTGAAATTGGAAACTGAATTTGGTGTAATTAAATTAGAATTCAGAAGGCAATTGTCACACGACAATTAGATTCTGTATGTAATTGAGTTACCAAATTCAAAATATTTACTTATTGTTATTAGGTATGTTTGGAAAGTCTTTCTGATGTAATTAATTTAGTATTAAAAAGTTATTATTATTCCAGAACCAATTCTGTAATGTTTGTTTGATTGTTAAATTTCTTGTATTACCATTTGAATGAAACTTGTGCCACAATTTTTGAGATTTCCTTGTTTTCGGAGATCTTATAAAAACGTTAGTTTTCTGTAATCGAAAAAATAAAGAAAGTCAATTAGTTTTTATATGGAAAATTTACAATATTACCTCAATTATTGAATAAAGATTAATTAAGGAAAGTTGACAATCGAATTATCTTCCCACAATCAATGGTAATATTGAATTTAATGAATTATCTTACTTTAATTCTAAAAATCGGATTCACGAAATCATTGCCAGCTATGCATTAAATTAACGCGTTTTGTATTCAATCTTTCCATATTTGAAAAAACCCATCCCATTTAATTGCTGACAGCTAAAGAATAAAGAAACACTTTTTCATATAACACAAAAAACGTGTTTGACAAAATTAGAAACAGGTAAATGAGCGGGAAAACAAATATAGCAAAAGGTTTGTTATTATATATATATATAGATTATTCGCAACTCTGTTTTTAGTGAAAATATCAAAGAAGTACTTTTTTTAATGGAAATGATTTCTGTTTCTAAATTCATGAGATTTCAAAACATGCGTATATTTTATTTGTTTTTTCAATTTATTTATATAAAAGGAAAATTATTTAGAAACCTCTTTCTATTTGAGAAACAAACCAACACATCATTTTCATAGGAATCGGATAGTGGACGATTGGTTAAAAACTAATAATTTCCAAGACAAGGCCAGAGGTCTAGGTTCGGCTTTCATCACGTTTCCCCTAATCCCACGATAAAGCACTTCATTTTCATAACATTAAAAAAAAGAAAAACACTTGATATCATTCATTTGAAAATTAAACACATTTTCCTGAAAATAATATCAAATTACTTTTAAAATTTAAATTATTGAATTTCATAAATACTATTTGAATTACACATAAAGATTAATAAATAACGACATTGATTTTATTATATATTTTACTGAATGAAATCAGACAAAGACTTCAGCTTCTCCACTCGGCTAATATTGATAAATAGATGTGTTTCGTTGTTTGCGAAATGTAACAAACAACAAAATAAGAAAAAATGTTAAATCAAGCCCACCCTGCTAACCAAACTCAGACTTACTTTTGAAAATGAAATAAATGTACATTTTGTTGATATAATGATATTGGAATGATGTAGAAAATAATATTGGAAGAATGAGATTTTATTTATTTACAAAAGATAAAGATAAAGAGAAATTGTCGCACTTGCCCTACTTTCTGGAAGAAAAATGTCATTATTTACGCTCCTGATTGACTTTTTTTGACTTTTTTTACCTTCATGCATGTTTTTTTTAGATATTTTTACGCTTTTTTTTTTTTTTTTTAATTTTTTGTTCCAATATTGCTTTATGTTTTATTTTTTTTGTTTCGATATTGTTTATATTTGTTTCTTGGTTGTTTCTGTGTTGTTTTGATATTCCAATAGCTTTTACAGATATTTTTTATGTTCTTTTTTATTCATGTGTTGTTTTATATATTATTTTTATAGCTTCTAGGTTGTTCTATAATGTTTTTAATGTTGTTATGATGATTTTTTTGTTGTTCGCACTACTACAAAAATGATAATAGACAGCGGTTTTATCCGCTGCCTATTTGTAAAAAAAAAACCGCTGTTAGAGCCACTGGTGTTAAAAGTGTGAACTTTTGACAGCAGCTGGGAACCGGCGTTGTTTCTTTTAAAGACACCAGTTTAAAACACTGTTGTCTTAGATATAAAATATCTGCTTTCTAAGACCCTGATGTTAAAAGTTTATGTTTTTGACACCGGTTTTGAGGTGTCTTTAGATAAAACCACACCGATTTTAAACCGGTGTGGTTTTATCTAAAGACACCGCTCAAAACCGTGTCTATGGTAAATAGAATTAGCATGTTCATACCAGCTTTAAACCGGTGTCGTTTAATTCAAAGACATCGGTTAAAAACTGCTGTCTTAATGTTTTTCGAAGCAGTTTTAAAAGGATTGTTCACTTTCGCAAAGACAGCGGTTCAAAGCCAATGTGATGTCTTTTGTATGAAAATTTAAATTTGTGACAACTATATATAATACAAAGCTACAAATAATCCATATCAATAAGCAATTCATCATGTAATCCAATTCCATCAACCATCATAAATTCACTACCAAATAAACATGAATTCACCAAACAAAAAATGCAGTCACCAAGATCCAAAAAATCCAACAAAAAACACTAGTAACGAAGTTTTCTTTCCATGAAGCAACTACGTACAAATACATAATCCAATTCCATTGCTCCTGTCATTAAAGATGGTGGTTGACGGTGGCAGAAGAGAACCAGACGCCGAGGTGGGGAATCGCACAGTACTTGGAGCAAAGAACGTTTTTGGGACCGAGACGGTTTGGCCCACGAGAGGGAGAGAGGTGACGGGCGGAGATGGTTTGGAGAAGATTTTACAACTTTTACTATTCTTCCACTAATAACCTAATTAATTAGAGGGCCATAAAGACACCGGTTCTACAACCAGTGTCTAAAGATCTAGTTAAAAAAAATAAAGACACCGGTTCCGTAGACCGGTGTCGAAAGATCTGGTTTCTAAAATATTAAAGACACCGGATTTAGAACGATGTCAAAACAACTGTTGTCTAATCTAAAATAATTTATATAAATAGACACCGGCTTCAAAATCCAATGCCAAAACCAGTGTCTATTTGGAAATACTTTTACAATAGACACGGTTCTATGAAACCGCTGTTTTTTATCAAACGACAACACTAATTAGACATCGGTTTCTTACAAAACCGCTGTTATATGGGAAATGACACCAGAAAAGTCTTAAAACCGGTGTCTTTTTGGTGGTGTTTATTAGCAACTTTCTTGTAGTGTTCTCATGTAGTTTTCAATGTCTCAATACAAGTTTTACATATTTTTAAGGTTCTTTTGTTCATGTGGTGTTTTCGATGTTGTTTACGTTGTTTTTGGGTTGTTTTTATACTATTTTTAATGTTGTTATAATGTTTCTTTGTTATTTACACGTAGTTTTTGATGTTTCAATGCATTTTTTATCTATTTTTAAGCTCCTTTTATTCATATGATGTTTATATATTGGTTTTGTTGTTTTGGGGTTGTTTTTGTATAATTTTCAATGTTGTTCTGTTGTTTCTTCGTTGTTTCCATGTTATTTACGTTTTAATGCATTGGATCAAAAATTGATTTTTTTTATTCATGTCATATTTTTATATTATTTTCAATTTATTTGGTTTAATATGTGTTTTTTATGTATATATTTCTTAATTATTTTATAAGATTTCGAGTATAAAATTGATTATTTAATGAGGAGAGAAATTATTTTTCAACTGAAATTTTATTAGATGAAACATGTTTGAACTATGTTCGAAACAAACTTGAAATAACAACATAAAAAAAATCCGAAAAAATTGGCAGGGGTGTAAAAACGTCCAAAAAATAGCGGGACATAAAAATATCCGAAAAAGCCCGGGAGCGTAAAAAAAGTGTCATTTTTTTGGAATGTGGGGGCAAATATGTCCTTAACCCAAAAATAAACTTATATTTTTAATTATTATGGTGGATAATTTTTGTATACAAAATGTATGAACTTTAGGGAGCTATTAAACGCAACCCATTCTTAACTTCATGCCTATGATCGTCGCTCTTAATATATGCATACCATAAACTTGCAACTTAAGTGGCATTAAATTATTAGTTATCATTTGTAAGGATATTTATTAGGGTTCGAACCCAAACTCTTTCAATTTCTTTGAGATTTATCCTCCTCCAACTACTCATTCCATCTACAAGGGCGGGATATGGGGCCATATTGCCCCACCCTCATTTATTTTTTATTTTTTTAAAAAATATTATAGTTTATATAATATTTTTAGTTTCCATCCATTTCACCTCATTTTTGTGTGCGGCCTACCCCCACGTTTGTGGTTTGGCTACACTATTGCATGTATATTTGGTTTCACAAAAACTTGTGTGACGGTCTCATGGATATAATCCATGAGACGGATCCAATATTTAAATAGCATTTCAATCCAAATCCATACCCATGAAAAAATTCATATTTTTGTATGTGTTTAGGATTCGTCTCATGAACTTAGATCCATGAGGCGGTCTCACGTAAGACCTCCTCATTTGGTTTTATATAGCACATATAAGTTTGGATCAAATACGACCCATATCTTTGGGTGAGATCTGTGAGGATTGATCTAAGTCATTGGAAGAAATAAATTAATGACTTAGATTTTCTCCTTGATTTTGGGAGACTAATTGGTTGTCATAAGGGTAATCTAGTAAATATTCATGTTTGGGATATAAGACAATAAACACGAAATAGTAATTCCAACTCCCATGATTTTATGGACTATTTTTTCCATATTCGATTAGAAAAAGGAGTGTTGGACGATTTTTAATTCAAATTGACAAGTTTGATAGTTTTCAAGTTTATGTTTTTCCATCAGTAAGAATGTACTAAATATGCAATAATAATATAGTAAATATACATAAATATATTTCAATATTATACTAGTGTTGGGCTATTGTTAATTCAAATTGGCGGGTTTGAAATTTTTTCAAGTTTAGGTTTTCCAAGTAATAATAATAATTATATAATAAATATGCATGAATATATTTCAATAATATATTAAACAATACAGAAATAAAAAAGCATGATGAATGTTCTAAACTAGTATTAATTAAATACATAGTAAGTATGCAAGAACGTATCAAACAAATCCATTAGTACACCAAATATGATAGAAATAGTAAAAATAATGTTCTAAATATGCATTAAATTAAATATATAGTAAATGCATGGACATATCAACCAACTTCATTTAATATATAATTAAGACAGAAAAATAGAAAAAGCATCATGTATGTTCTAGCTAAACACTAACCGCATAGTAAATATGCACGAAAGATTATCGTGAGAAACATATTTTTTTTACTACTAAGACAAACCGAAAGAAGAGGAAGGAGGAAGAAATCTGGTTCGGGAAGGAAGAAGATATCTGATTCGGGTTGCTTATTTTTGGTGAATGGTTATAATTTAGATGCAATCAATCAATTAAAATTATTTCCTTAATTTTTGTAATCGTTCATTTTTGGTTGTTATCTATTAGTATTATTCTATACAATTACTCTTATAATTATTTATTATTTAATTAAAAACCATATTTCAACGCTAAAATCAGTCCTTATGGTCTCACCCAGACATTAATCTCATTGAATTTATACCCTACATATGTATTATAATTAAATATTTTAGAGCAAGTTTTATTCTAGTTATACCTTTACTTTCTTCTTCTCCTTTTATGTTCTTTTTTTTGGGGGGGACAAGTTGACCTTACATTCTTGATCATATGAGCCCCTACCATGACTCATGACTCGTGACATGTCAATTATTAAACAAAATCAAGTAAAAGAAATAGCAGATATGGATGATTGATTAGATGTCATATCATGGGTTCCACATTCCTACCGACATTCACCCTACAAATCCTATTAAAACAAAAACAAAAAATGTGATAAAAAATAAATAAAATATTTGTTTCACTAATATACATAAAATAAAATAAATTTAACTTTCCTATCGACAACATCATTCTTAAAATTCATAAAAAAAAAAGATGAACAATCAATACAATAGTGTTAAGAACTTAAATATTAATATTTATTTTTTTTAGTATAATGGAGATAGTAGAAGATAGACACACACTTACATGAGATCGAAACTGGGTCATATACCTTAACAGTACAAGTTTCTCACACTGAAACACATTAAATTAGTATTTTGAAGTACTAAAAATAAATTTTTACAACACATATACATTATATACACAAGCTCAAAGTAAAAAGTGAAAAAACACAATAATAATAGTGCTTTGTGTTCCCTTATTTCATTGATCATTCATTGCACATGATGAATTATTTATAAACCATTTATATATATCATAAATATAAACAAAATATACATATACATGGGATAATTGCTAACTGGCATCTTGCACCCTCCAATTGTACCCATTTGGCACTTTACACCCTACAATTGCAAATTTGGCACTTTCCTTTGTTTTGAAATCAATTATAAGGCTTGTAACATTTGGCACTTTTGTTTTGTACCCTCAAATTAATATTAATGAGCTATTATTTATGTATATATCAATAATAATATGAATATAACCCCATTAATAAGAATAAAGTGGAGAAGACAAGAGAGGGGCTCCAATCCTCCATTTCCACATGCACGAAAAATTCGTCGTTTAGTCCACTTTCTGGCCTTTTTTTTCATTTGACTCCCAATTCCAATTTCAATACACACACGTACCCCCCCTTCGGCAATTTCAATTCAATGCTATAATCCCTCCTACCTGTACAACCACGCGGTATTCTGATTCTCTCTCTTCGGAGACGCTCTCCGGCAGATCTTGATTCTTGGAAATGGCTTCGGGCCCGATAATGAAGAAGGCGGGCAGCGATGAAGCCTCGCCGGAAAGTGTAACCTCGGAGTCTGGTTCTGAAGAGAGATTGCCGCCTGGCAGTAATTCCATCAAAGAAAATGGCGGCGACACCAGCATCAGAAGCAACAGCAATGGCGGCGACAGGTTTGAGTATTCCGGTTGGGTTTATCATCTGGGAGTCAATTCAATTGGCCATGAGTATTGCCATTTTCGATTTCTCCTCATTCGCGGCAAGTATGTCGAGATGTATAAACGCGACCCCAGTGAGAACCCCGGCATGGTATATATATCTTCGTCTTTTCGTATGGAATGCGGGTTTCTTTTCTTTTCTTCTCTTTTTAATTTTTTTATAGTTTTGGTTTGTATTTGTAACAATAAACCTGCACGATTAGTTTCGAATTTGGTAATGATTAATGATGATTTTTTCTTTTCCAAAAAAGGACAGTAAGAAAGGAAAAACATGATAAACGATGATTGAGCTTCAGAGTTACGTTCTCTAAATAAATTGCCTTCTTAGGCTGAGGTTCCTTGTCAAGTCTTTTATTGTAAAGCTTGGCCTGGCCTTTGGAATAAGAGATTGCTTTGGCTTAGGCCAGATGTCTGTTGCTATGCTACATCATATGGGAGGAGTTGTGAGGAGCACACCCAACCCCTAAACACTGTTTTGGGATGTATAAAACAAGAATTAGCTTCACAAAACAGGGTAATGGAGCTGGACTTGTGAATTGTAGATATGTTGGAGTAAAACAAAAGAAACAAAGAGGAAGGAACCTAAACTGTCATGGATGACGAACAAGTAATTAGGCTGTCGTTTTGTCGTTCTGATACAATGATTTTGAAGAACTGCATGTATGAGTTACTATTTTTCAAACATTTCGAACAGACGATTTTTGGCTGCCTAGGCCCGATTTTCGGCCGAAACGATTTTTTTCACTGATTTGGGCAAAATCGATTCGACTTTACAACATTGAGTTTAGTTGCATGCTGTAGTTCTTCGTAATTGATTAACTTAAACTGCCTAACAGAGAGAAGTGCTGCAGGGCACAAAATTTTCAATAAGTAATAATATTATCAACTACCTTTACCTAAGAGTGCTGATGTGTCGGCACTCAAAAAACCTTTTCAGGCACTTGAATGTAAGAAACTTTTAGCGGTGATGATGGAGCATCTGACGTAATACTGGAGCGTGAATATCATCTTCCATTATTTATTTCGCATGCAGAAAAGCACGAATTATAAGACGGGAACATTAGGAATGCATCAAAGAGAATTTTGCTTGCTAGATTCAAAACACTAAGCATAACACATGTTTCATATTCTTGGCTATATTAGTTAGTTTGACAGCAATAAAGGTATAGTTTGTGGCAGAAGAGAGAATCACAATGGAGAATACAGAGGGCAATAGGTTTGCCTCCTAAATCAACTAATCTTGTGTTAGTCAAATCACATGTTTAGATTGGATACATGTATCCACTTATTACTTATTATTCTTGTGATGTCCTTCTCTGAAGTGAAACCACAAAGGCTGAAATCACTTTGGTTACCTTATTTATTTTTAATCTCTGTTTCATATGTAGTTCACCTTGAATTGATTAAATTTCTTAATGCAATGTCTTACACATTCAATGACTTTGGATATGCATTTATTGCAGAAACCTATTCGAAGGGGTGTCATAGGGCATACACTAATGGTGGAGGAGTTGGGTCGACGGAAGGTTAACCATGGCGTAAGGCCTCTACAATTCTTCTTTATATTTTTTTGATGGCTTCAGGAAGCTATTCCTTCCCGTTTCTCAAATTTTATATTTTGATTGCGTGTATTCAATTTTTGTGCTCTCTTTCATATATGATTACTTTCTTATTTAAATGTATTAATTCAAATATTTGGAACATATATGATGCTTTAGAGATAAAAATTTCGGTGTCTCTCTGAACATTTGGTGGTCATTTTGTAGGATGTCTATGTGCTAAGGTTCTCCAATCGCTTGGATGAAACAAAGAAGGGAGAAGTAAGTAATATTTCCATTATATGATCTTTTGAAGAAACATAAACATTGTGTATAAGATGGTGAAGCCCTTTTGATAGTCCTATGTTTTGCATTTGAAGTGATACTAGCTTGATTTCTTATGTATTTAGGTTAGGGAAACTAATCTATCAGATCTTTTTTAAAACACACATTTTTTTATTGAGTATAATAACTATGTGGGACGTCTCCTTATTTTAATTTAGGATAATTACAAAAACTACTCCCGAGGTTTAGCCTAATTACAAAAAATCCATTTATCTTTCAAAATTTTAAGTACCTCCTTAATATTTGTTCCTATATTAAAAATGCACCCTCAGGCAGGGGGGTATTTGTTAGGTAAATACAAATCTCAAGGGGGTGTTTGTAACATTTTAAAGAGTTATTTTTTATTTTGAAAGGTAGCTGAAGTTTTTTGTAATTAGGTTAAACCTTAGGGGTATATTTGTAATTATCCCTTTTTATTTTTAATTTTCCTTACCGGGTATGATCCTTGTTTTTCTTTTAAGTGCAAAGTCAAATCTTTGATCAAAATCTTGTATACACCACTGCTGAATGAACTTGTTGCGTTTTGAAGATTAATCAAATTATTCAAGATTTCTTTAGAACTGCATCCAGGTCATGAAGAAGTAGAGATCAAGCTCTTCACTAAATCTCCTACATATAATAGCATTATTGTATGAAGTGTACATCCAGGTCACTGAGTACTCTTCTGCTTTAAGTTGCTTATATTGAACAAATCTTTTGATTGCTGCAAGATTGCTTGTGCTACTGCTGGTGATGCCCGGAAATGGATGGAAGCATTTGATCACGCTAAACAACAGGTACAAGAGAAAATGACGAAAAGATGCATCTAACTTTTTTTTTTTTCGTCGATGAGATTGGGAGATTGGTTTTCCCCATTGAAGTTTGTTTGATATTGACTTTTGTTCCTTTGGCATGGATAACCATCTTAACTTTAGCACTTCAATGTTATATTGGTGCACCATCACTTCCGTAGGGCATTGATGTACTGCCTTTCTGCAAAGAATGGGCTGTTGGACAACATTGGTTAAGTGATATTATGAACTATGTAGTATGCAGTCTTTTAAAAAAGAATAGGAGAATAATTAAGCTGAATTCCTGGTTTGCCATTGATATTGGCTTTCAACCATATAGTTTGTCTGAGCACTTCATGCCTATTTTTATCTTTCATTATGTCGTGGACATGATTGGTAATGTCATGCAACCATTAATTACCAAGTTACCACGATCAAAGGAATTTACCTGAAATTTCATTTCACTATTTTCAACTGCTTGAATGTCTCCCGTCTATTGTTTAATTGTAGGTAGAGTACGAGCTTTCACGAGGTGTTAGTGTGAGAAACAAGCTGAACATGGAGGATGAGTACGTTCAGATCCCTCGACTAATATACTGTTATTATTAAGAAATAAAGGAATCTAAGTTTACTTCTTTTCATTGACAAGCTGATTCACCAAACAAATGTCTTTTGGATAATGAACTTCAATTTTCATAATATATCCTTTGTTTCTACTCCAAGTGACAGTGTGCAAGGTGAATTTTAAAAATTAAGTGATAAATAGAGAATATTCAAACTGCTTGTATTATTATATCATCATATTCTACTCGGCATAATTCTTTGACCTCTTCAATTAAGTGCAGTACTTGTATGCGCATGTAGGCTAGGCTGTTTTACATATTATCATGCCAATCTGCTTTCTTAATTTTGAAAATATGGTTTATTCTATTTACACATACAGTTTGAGGTACTCAAAGAATTGAGATTATTACTATTATTTTTTTGGAAGGATTAACCTGGAGGGACATCGGCCTAGAGTACGGCGTTACGCCCATGGATTGAAAAAGCTAGTAAAGATAGGACAAGGTGAGGTGACTTTTCTGTGATCGGAAATCTTTAAAATGTAGTATTTGGGTTATAGATAACAATATTTGTTTTTTCTTGACTATTTATTGTTAATGTCTGTACAATTAAAGGAATGCTTTTCCAATTTATGCATGGATGGAGAAATTGCATAATGTATTCATTTTAATCTGTTTTTGTTCATTCTCTAATTTTGTCTGATGTTATCATAATGTTATCTTGGGCGGGAGAAATATATGCTGGTCTTGTATGTTTTACTAAAAAAAGTTGTTTGCTGGTATGTATATGTATCTGTGTTTGAGGGAGGGAGGGATTCTTGGCCTAGAGCTTGGTTGCTTTTAACCTTTTTTATGCACTTCCAAAGAATTCCTTGTCTGGGACCATGAGATTTTTTGGTTGTAAAATATTTGTCAAAAAATTGTGGTCTTATCACTTTTTGGAGATTAAAATTCTTAATAAGTTAAGTGTGCTCAGCATTGCATTTTGTGCGTTCTCTGTGTTTTTCCCGTGATTCTTTTCCTGATCTACTTGGTTTATGACAATGAGAAGTTCTCAAAATTTTGCATTCTTTTTTCTTATTTGGTGTTATTTATAGGGCCGGAAATGCTTTTACGCAAAGCCTCAAGCCTAGGTGATCGTAGATTGGATGCATATTTTGATGCAGATGGTGGCGATGTTGTCCAAGCACATGAGTGGAGATGTGTCCGTACAATCAATGGTAAACTTTAGTTTCTTTCTTTTTTTTTTCTTTTCCTTTTGTAATTCGTATTCATCTAAGATGCATTGCATATATATTGTTGTCCTCAACTTCAAACCGTAATGGAGTTCCGACTGTCTTACACAATACATTTCGATCTAGTTGCAGGAATTATTAAAAGGAATCCAAGTCCCGTTATACTCTTAGTCTAATCGTCTATGTCAAGATTATTTGATGGGTACAACAGATGTTTTTCTGCCTGCCCTCTGCACATATTTCCACTTATTAATCTTGTCACCACTGTCAGTCCTCCTAACTTGACCACATTTGCTGAAATTGCATGTTCCGTTATTGCAGCATTGCTGCCAAAACCTTTGCACTGCACACCACTATCATTTTGATAGTTGGAAAATATGGTCATTTTCTTAAAAATTATTTGACTAAATTTCCTGGTTATTTATCTTATGTTAAATCTGATGAAATGTTCTCTTTTTAAATTTAACTTGGTTTGTATGTCTTTTTTATAATCTTGATTGCTGTGTAAAATGAAATATGAAAATTAAAAGTTGTCATGAGTGCCAAAATTGACCGCTGAGGGAATTCAGCTTGGATAGAGGAGCATCTGAATTTGAATGAATTCTTCTATTTCTACAGTACAATTTCCCATTTTTCGTAATTTTTTTTTGTTTTCTCTCTATTTTCGGTTGAAAATTTTGGGGATATTGCGGAATACTTGGTGTGGTTGCGTAAAATTAGATGTTGCCATGTTGGATGACTTATCTGCGACCCTTCTTTAGGTAAAAGATTTTGTCCGAGTGTTTTATGCACCCACCCGGTTGTGGCTGCTGTCTCACCATCCTGATCAAAACCTGTCCCAGTCATCAACCTACTGAATTCCCCTCCATCCCATAAACCATAATTTTTTTTCATTGCTCTCGGCAGCATTGGCATGGAAGGTAAAAGAAGGAAAAAGCTTGAAGATGACTGATGGGATAAATGGCTCTATCCGCAACATCAGTTCAGTGAGGTGGGGGGGGGGGGGAGAACAAAACGTTGGTTTGGAGTAGAGTGAACTTCATCAACAGCGGTTGGTTTATAAAGTTGGTGGCGAGGAAGAAGAGATGAAGGGATGAGCATCCGCATCATCAGCAAGAAGGTGAGGGGATATCAGTTCTGTGAACGAGGAGGGGAGTGAGCTTCATCACCACAGTGATTGCGCATAAAGTGGTTGAGGAAGATATACTAGAATAGGTCAAAGAAGCTCAGTGATGAGAGGATGGGTACCTAAAGAATTGAGACAGCTAAGAGAACTTAGCAGTGTCAGTAGAAAGGGGGGAGTGCATACAGAAGACCTAAATTGTCAATTGAAGTGAATGAGGGCCAAATGAGCTATAACATTTATCTTGAATAAACAAAAATAAAATCGGGGCAACCCTGACATCTGATTCTAGGTGAGAGTTGACTTTTGTCAGGGTGCGTCTCTCCATACAGTTACCGTATTATATAATTTGACAAATGAGGGAGTAATATTATAACATAATTAATCCAGTATCCAGACACATTGCTTTCAACATACAGATTATCACAAAACATTGTTCTTAAAGACCATTTTCAAAAAAACCGTTCTCATGTTGAAACATATATTTGAAATACTTTCAGCGGACCCTAAATTACCTTTTCTTTTCTCTGTGTGGTCGAAAATGGTTAGCGGATCTGATGTTTGAGGGTATATGGACACCAAAAACAAGTGGAATGAACTTGCATGTAGTCACTTGCAGTAACTTATAAAGCTTGGAAGAGTTTTAGTAACCTGAGTCTAGAACTTCAATAATTTTGACTTTATGCTCAAATCTGTCAATGGTGTGAATTGGATAGAACTGTCTACTTTGAGTTGTTAAGCACGTGATTTGGAAATTATGGTTGAAATTTGAAAATATGCATTTCAGATTGATGATCTGGAGAAAAATTGATGGATTAAGGATCGTGAGCTAATTTGATTGAATACATCTTGATTAACTTTTTTAACAAATAAGCTACTTGTAACATGAAATTAGTTTTATCCGTTTGTCAGAGTATGAGTAGCCTAGTGGAGTAAAGCCTATTAATAAAACTGAAATAAACGGGTTGAAAACTTGGACGTAGAGACTTCTTGGACCTAAACTTCTACTCACTGGATGTTGACCAGTATTGGCCTGTGGCATTTGGATGCAAAAAGTTTATTTGATTGAAACATGCAGTTCTTCGTAACATTAATGGGAAACAACTTTGATATACCCCTCATATTTACAATTTGCTTGGACTTTTTGTGGACAACTGTTGGTTTCTGATATTAATTGAGTACTAAATACCATAAAATTTAGGGTTAATTACAAAAACTACCCCTGAGGTTTTGCCTCATTACAATTTACAAAAAATCTCCGTTATCTTTCAAAATTACAAATACCCCATCGATATTTGTTTCTCTTTTACAAATTACACCCTCGGGGTGGGGGGAGGGGAGGATTGGTTATTTGTTAGATAAATAAAAACCTCAAGGGGTTAACACTTTAATGGGGTATTTGTAATTTTGAAAGATAGCCGGAGTTTTTTGTAATTAGGCTAAACTTCAGGGGTAGTTTTTCTAATTAACACTAAAATTTATGAAACTGGTTAGGTGTTAACTGCATGACAAAAGGATCTTAATCTTAGATAAACAAAAGAGTTTTGCTTTGCAATATTATTTGTTGTATATCTTAAAATGTTAGTTTAGTTAGAAGAAGATGACTGACGTATCTTTGTTTTTAACATCCTTTTGTGTTTCAGGTGTGAGAATATTTGAAGACGTGGCCAGCTCAAAGGTAGTTCGTTGCTCAAAACTCTGTTTGCCTTATTTTTACTCTCTTGACAAAATCATAAAATTATGATTTTTTGTTGTGTTGAAACTTTATGATTTACTAGAAATATCGCTTGAAGTCACATCAAAGAAATGAGAAATTCTATCTTTTCAATTTCTAGTTGTTTGATGAGATCATGCAAATGCTAGTCTCTTCGCATAAGGCAACTGTGTTTTGAATTTTTTTTTTTTTATCTTAACTCCGTGTTCTTCTAATCCAAAGAAGTTTGAAGAAACTATATTTCTTAATTCTCCTTGGCATCTTAGCATATTCTTATCAATATTTCTTGCCTGTGGTCTCTAAAACCTCTGGAAACATCTATCTTGCCAGAAACTACTATATTTTCTTTTGATTTATCCACTAAAGATGCTGACTACTAGTTTTCCGTAATCAAAAAACACACACCTTACCAGGACTGCCCCTTAAAAATATGGTATAAGCCATAAACTGCAATTTTCATTTTAAAAATGCTGGAGCCATTGAAGTTACAATCCAAGAGAACCATCTTGAAAGCACTAAATACACCGTAACTGATGAATGGCATTGTTACTTAATTGTTACTTGTCATCCAACAATATATATCCATACGTTTGATAATACCACTGTGTTTATTTGCTTTAGTTAGAGTAATGTGAGACTGACTGAAGATTTTACGTAGTAATTTCTTCAAACACCTTTCTTGTTTTGTAGAGTGGTAAAGGCATACTGGTCAAAGCTGTTGGTGTTGTTGACGCGAGTGCGGATACTGTATTTGAAGAAGTGTTGAGTACTGATCGACATAGGAGATACGAGTGAGTTGGTCAGCCTTTTGTTCTTTGTAATTGCTCTTACAACGGAAAGGCATCTAATGGTTCTTTTACAGGTGGGACACTTTGACAGGTGACTTGGAGTTGGTTGATTATGTAAATGGACACTATGATGTTGTGTATGGGACATTTGACCCACGTTATCTAACTTGGTAATATTTCATGTCAAAATGTTTCATGGTATATCATTTTCCTTTTGGTGCTATAAGAGTAGATAGTGTATCGTGGCGCAAACAAAGTTGCTCCATAATGACTTGCAAATAACATGTTATAGTCGCGCAAACAACCATTTTTCTTGTGAGGCTGAGGATGTAAACCTTCATTGACCCTGCAATAGGGGGTGCCTTTTTCCCTGTGTAGGCGAGACTTAGTTTGTAAGTTTAACTTCCAAATCATTTTACCTTGCACATCATGTATATAAGGTCTCTTGAAGGTTCTTTGCTGTATTTTATTTGTTTAGGACTGGTGGTGTTTTTAAGCCGATTTCTTAAATATCTTATTTATTTTTAGCTTCACTTTCATACTTATGGGCAAAACAACATAATTATCACTATTTGTTTAGGACTGGTGGTGTTTGTAAGTTTTGGATTGGGACAGAATATTTTTACTCATTAGTGATAAACTCTTTCTCTTCTTCTCAATCATAATTATCACTTTTTAAGTGGATTTTTCTTTTCTTTCTCTTTCACCACCTGTGTTTTTGTCTCCCCTGCCCCCTTTTATCTCTCTCGGCACGATTCATTAATCATTATGTAGAAAATCTGACTTGCAGAAAATGTGGCTCCATCCACACTTATGTCTTGTCTTTTAAGTTTCCATTTTTGTTTTTTGGTGGCAACCCATGCTTTCTTTTGATGTGAGCTCAATCATTTGTGGCATGAGTTCATGTGGATATGAGGCCATGGGCTTTGCTTTGTGTTAGAGTTTATGGTGTTTTTCAATATTCACCTGTTAACTGCCTATGTAGTGGTTATGGATTTTCACTGGCTTTGGTTCATTATCTGAAAAGCTACATTCTTTTTCTCTGTTGTCATTGTTTGGATGCTTGTAACTAAAAAGGAGATGATGTTTCTTTGCTCCTTGTATTCATCGTCATCACCTCAAATATGTCTTTTCTGTGCAGGTGGAAGACGAAAAGGGACTTCGTCTTTTCAAGGCAATGGTTTCGCGGACAAGATGGGACATACAGTAAGAAGCTGCATTCAGCTCCTCTGTGCCTAGATTAGTAGCTTTTATCGGTTCTGAAAGTCTTGTTAATCATCATGTATCACTACAGTGTCATAACTCCTGTGATCATCCATTGATGGTGTCATTTTAGATGAATTCCTCTGCTTAATGCTGGATTTTTGAGAAGTGGTATGTTCATATCAGATCTAGGTCAAGTAGATCCCCATTTTGAAGTGGGTGTCCTGGGATTGTGTTTTGTAACTAAAAACCCTATCAAAATCTCAAAGGTGAAAATGATAATATGTTGCACGTAGGGAGTTTACAAAATCATAAAGGAGCAACGGTGTGAGAGGAAGTTGATGATAAACACAGAAAAAACATAAAGCACATAATTTACTTTATACTGTGATCCCTGCATTTACGATTGCTGGTTGTGAAGATTTGATACAGTTAGAAGAAGTTAATGTTAAACATAGAGAAAAAACCATAAAGCGCAAATTATTAACTCTAAATGAGCTTCCTGTATTTTATAATTGAACGTGTAGAGATTTGGTGCAGTTTGTGACTCTCTCTCTCTCTCTCTACCACTCTCTATCTCTCTCTTTGACTTTATGGAGGTTGACATTTTAACTAAGTCATGTTCTTTCACTCCGCTCTTCTCTAAAGTTCACTGTTTCATTTACCATCACTTTTTGAGTACTTTTTGGCAATATCATTTTCTATTGATCAACTAATGACCTTTTTCGTCCAGGATTCTTTCTGGATGATGTTAGTTTCAGTTTTAGAATATGTTTGATACTCAAAAGACCTTAAAATATATATTAGTTTATCTGTTAATGTAATTGTTTTGGTGTATTAATATTCTGATCTTGTTGCTTAGCCAATGCTCTCTTCCTGGATGCAAATAGTGATGTAAATATTGAGTTTAATTAATTCATTGTTATTATTAAAAACTGACAGTTCTGTTTATTTACTTGTTGATATACACTTGTTTGTGCAGCAATCCTGCAGTTTCCTTCTGTACACAAGAAGCAGCCTCCTAGATCTGGCTATACACGCACAAAAATTAACCGTAAGAAAATTTTGTGCTGATTAAGGGCTTCCAGTTTAACTTAGCTTTTCTTATGTTGAATTGAAGAAGAAACAATAAATAGGAGATTAGTCTGGAATCCAACAGCATATTTGATAGATAGCTTGTGCAACAATCCCCAAAATTTCACATCAAATGCTCTTCAATCTCCATAACAATTTTACACATTCTTATGTAGGTGTAGAAGGTTTTTATTCTGTCCGAAAGATTAAACCTAACTAGATTTCTATTTTCTTGGCTGTAGAGTTTCTCTTTAGGTGAACGATGTCACTTCTTGTCAAATTGTATATTTCCTCCCACCGTAATATCCTGCTTTTGCGAGGGAATGCATACCACAAAAAAAAAAAAAAATCCTATAATGTGACTCATGGTTTAGGTACTTTAGCAATTTTATGTCAAGTTTATGAATTTCATACATTTTGTTTTTCATTTACTGAGATGATGTTTGTCAAATACTGCCTTCGTCACCAGAATTGTACTTTTGAAATTGTGAACCTTGTTAATATTCTAACCTTTTGCTTTGCTTTGCCCTGTAGCTTCAACTTGGGAGATTAGTAATTTAAGCACATCTTCCTCGTTAAATACTGGCAGATGTCTAGTCACCCAAACGCTGGAGATAAACCTCAAAGGCTGGTTTAAATGGAGGAATAAGAGCAGCCAGAAGTTTGAAAAGACAGTACCATATGCATTGCTCAGTCAAGTATCAGGTTGGTAATATTTTTAGGCCTATTTACACAACTAAAAGTAACACGTGTGTTGCATGTGGAGAAACATGCTTTTAGAGATGAATTTAGCAATTATTTTAGTGACAGTAATGTAGGTCCTTAATTTGTTCCATGTGTTTATTTAACCATTATTGCTTACCGTGATAATTGAAATAAAGGAGGTTGTTTAACTATTACATGAATCTTGTAGGTTAATTAAGTGAATGTAGTTGGTCAACTTTCATTGTTTGGTACCTTTATTTTACTATATATATATATATATATATATATATATATATAGGGATGAGATCTCGTGTGGCAGCCTACCGTATGGCAGTGTGGATTCATCCATCCACACCTTGTATTTAATGGTACAGATTGCTATTAAAAATAACTGATTTATCAATTAATTAATAGGTGGAAAGGGCATAATAGTAACTAGCAAAATAGCATTAAATCACGCCGCTACAATCAAGGGATTGATTAATATCACGTTTCCATAACTGAAATTGTGCACTATTTTAATAGTTGAATTGTACACCATTTAATAACTGACTGTACACCATTTTATATCTAACAGTGCATCATTGTATAACTAATTGTACATAAAATTTATTCAAAAGATGAAAAAACCGAAAACAGAAAAAGCTGAAATGCCTTTCTTTTATTGTGCAGAATGTGCAACTACTGATCTCTGTACTTCGTAGTCCTCCCACTTAAAGAAAATAATCATTACATATATTCATAATGAATGGGTAGTCCAATTGCTTTCTGCTAAATTTGACCGTAACTGGTCTCATCTATTCGACAAACACATGTACAATACGATTATTACAAGGACCACCATCCTACTTTTGTCAAAAAAAAAAAAAGGGTAAAAACTACAAGAACAATTCCTGAAGTTTAGACTAATTAGTAATTACATCCAATTATCTTGCTAATTTACAAATACCTTTTTGAGGTATTACAAATACCCCCTCGAGGTCTGTGTTTGTTCTACAAATACCCCTCTCAATAGGTTCAATTTGTAAAATAGAAACCAATGTCAAGGGGATATATGTAATTTTGAAAGATAAATGAGTGTTTGTCAAGTGTAGTTTTTGCAGTTCACCCACAAAAAATATTACGGTGCCATATGTGGGACTCTACTTAATTTACTCTAACTATTGGACATTGGATCTTATGTTTATAAACTAGTGTTGTCATATTATTGAGTACAATGCTAGTTTTACTACTGCTAAGTCAAGTAGATATTAAAATTTGAAAGGAAAAGCTAATAGAAATTAGAAGTTATGAACTTGCACCTTTGAGGCTTAGGCAAAGTATATGATTTTTATTATTGTCTAAATAAATATAAATAATTAATATAACCACTTATTTCAACCTCTATAAAGTACTTGGTCAAAATGATAAGGATTTTTACTAGAACAGATATGTAAAATTTGATTTATAACATAAGTACAAATAAGTGGAAATGAGCAGGAAAAAAAAGCATTATTAAGAGGGTGTTTGGCATTGCTTATGAGCTCTTCAAAATAGCTTACAAGATCCTAAAAAAATTGTTTAGGATCTTATACATTGTTTTTGAAAAAGTAAAAAGATCCCAAAATTTTCTAAAAAAAGATAATCTTATTTTAACAACCTTCTTTAATTTTGACTATTTTAATTATAAAATAGTCATTACTAACATCTTAAAAGCTCCATCATCATATTTTATCCAAACAATTCAAACTTTATTTTTAAAATAAGAACATCTTATAATCTCTAAAAGCATCTTATTAGATGTAGGAGCTTATTAGATGCAGGAGCTTATGAGATATTTTAAATAAGTTTAGCCAAACACCCTCTAAGGCTTTGTTTGGTGTTATTTCAAGGAAACCTTTTTCTTGTCTCGGTATGAGAATCATGTTTGAGATTAACGTTATGAAGAAACTCTTCTTTTCCCCGTAATATTTATCAATCATTATTTCAATTAGGTGATCATATGTTCTACTATACCCTCACTAACTATAATAAAACAACATTAATAAGGCATTTACAGCTTGACATGTCTCCCAGTGACCACGACTAATAGTATTGACAAATTATGTATAATTGAAATATCTCCCAAGCCAAATCATATCATTTTTCTTCCTACAAAAATCCAATCACATTCTTGTTGCCCACGTTCCCTGATCCCACTATCCCGAATACATTTAATTTATGTGGATGCCGAAAATAACACTTACCAAAGCGTAAATTCTTTAATCATGAATATCAAGGCATACACATACTTACTTTTTCAGGATGGGGACGATTCATGGAGGATTTACACTTTTACATATATCATAGATGTGTTGTGCAACATATGACTCGTAGTTATCTCCTACCTAGTAATCCTGATTCGAACTTCGCAAGCCTCCTCTTTCATTATCCAATACTTGCCCATATTTCGAAACGTTGTGTCATGGTATAAGGTTATTAATCTGAATGGAGTGAATGCATGTCTTATCTTTGGTGTAACTAATGATAGTTAGGCTAATGCCATCACCATCCAGGCCTTCTCTCCTCTCTTCTTGTTCAAATTATGAGAATATATACTTAGTACTTATTATTGAACATACTTGTCCCATGACACGAAATTTTAATGTAAAGAATGTAGAAGCCCTAATATTACCTTCATCAGGATTTCGTCCTTTACGATTCCTGTAAATTACAGAGCCTTATCTTGTACTAAATGGGGGTGAGGTATCTGGATTCTCTTCTTCTTTTCCATCACATGCATGCTTATGCTTTACGTCTTTTTTGTTTTCCTACTTGAATGACCTGGGGCTCAGTTTATTTGTATATTAGTGATGTTCTTATGCAGCATGATTGTTCAGGTTTGAAGGAATATGTTGGAGCAAATCCAGCAATTACATCTGAATCTTCTACCACAATAATTCAATCAAAAGTATCTGATCTTTCTGGATCCAATAGTGAATTTGAGGATGCCGAAGCAGCAGATGAGTTCTATGATGCAATTGGAGATGATTCATCGTCAGACGATGAGGATAGTGACAATGAAATAGAAGTCAATAAGGTTAATGCTTCTTTAAGCTGGCTGTGAAAATTGAATTATTTACTTTTAAGTGACAGCAGAACTTTGTTAACTTTCATGTATTCACCAGGACAAGAAAATTAAGCTGAAGAATATTTCGTGGGCCATAGCAGGTTTAACTCTAAAGCGGGCTTCAGGTACTTTGTGCTCCAGCAACTCTCTAAAGAAGTCAGCTACTTTTTTCTCATATGTTACCACCACTGATAGGTTAGTTGTGTATTAGTAATTGTTTAGATTATTCTGCTAAGATTCATTTTGTCATCTGGTACAGCACAAGAATCAAATGTGTTGAACTCAAGTGTACCTCCTGTCAATCTCGATTCAAGTCAGTTTCATGGATCCATGAGGAGAGCAAAGGATGAAAATGATAAAAATTGCTGGTCTACTCCGGATGGTTCTGGATTCATGATCAGAGGGAAGACATACTTGAAAGATAGCATGAAGGTAGGTTCATAAACATTAAAATATAGTAATTCCCTTAAACAAGTATTCATTTTCTTTGGACGGATGTGATAAGGATGAACTCTTTTTAGTTAAAAAGGGGTATGCCTTGGGTGATTTTGAAGTCTCGTCCTTGAGTTTAGTATGATTGGCTTCAAAGTCAAATTTAAACTTGTATATCCTTATGTAAGAATTAAATCACTTTGTTATTCTGTGTCAAGTTTAAGAAGCAGCGTTATTCTGGTAATTCAGTACATTTTATATTTCAATAATTCTGGTTTTCAACTCTATTTATGAGTTCCATTATTACTTGAGTTTTGTTTGTTAATATCTTTTGTCATCTACGATTAGTTGAAAATTGATTCAGCAATTTATGTGTGGAGTCCAGTTCAAATTCTTGTTAGAGAAGTCTCCTACATCCATAAATCTCGGTGCAGGCGTCTAATTTTTATATAGTTGATCATCATGAATAATTTAAAATTTCATTGCGCGATTTTGCTCAACCCCTGGTTAGGTAAAAGGCTCTCTTCCCCTGACTTCTCCTTCTTCACTTGTCTCTATTCTACTTCTGCAACGTCATGGACTTATTTTTAATCCCACCTCCAAGATAGACCCTGCACTTGTTTAAAGATAATTTCTGAATTAATGTTTTCCATACAAGAACAAATATTAATTATGTGTCATTATTCTCTGATATTGGTTCATGCTTTGGTTCAACTATTACAGCATTCTAATTTGATCAAAAATATGTTTTGCTTTATCTCCTTTCAGGTGAAAGGTGGAGAACCTCTTCTCAAACTCATAGCAGTTGACTGGTTCAAGGTAGAAGATTGTGTCACAAAGGTTGCGTTGCATCCTAAAAGCCTTGTTCAGGTAATGTTAATTAGAGGTTGCAGCGTTTGATGGGATCAGAAATACTTTATTTCTATTATTATTGTGCAGATGTTCCTAACTTTCATTAATTCAATAAACTTATTCCATGTTTAAAAATGTTGACTGTGAAGTTTAGCTGTTAGAATTTTAACTTAATTTAATAGCTGTTAGAATTTTAACTTAATTTAATAGCTGTTAGAATTTTGCGAATTATGAGTTTCCATGTTTAAAATTTAATTAGACATTCTCTATTTTGACTGTTTAAATGAAACACTTTTTAAAGTAATATCGTATTGGAAGCATATTCTTCTGGTATATGAATGATATTCTAATAGCCATTTCAGATTGAAGATGCTGTTTGGCCTTGAATTTAATTTTTGTTGATTTCTTGGTAATAGTAGTTCAAAGCTAGGTAACTGTCTACCTTGTTTTCTCATATCATATCAATCTGCTGGCGCCAATATTTAGTCTTTGCTTCCCACGTTACTTATGTCATCAAATGTTATTACTTCTCCCTGATATTTTTTGGATTATTAAATTCTTGCTTTGACTCCTGATGTCAGCGAAAAAGCTTGTTTGTATTCTTCATTTTCTGATTTCATTTCTAATTGCAGAGTGACGCCGGAAAAAAGCTTCCATTCATCCTTGTAATCAATCTTGAGGTTTACACGCAACTATTTAACTCCTCTTTTAAGTATTACGAGGATCTATTCTGTGGGAACTTGTATGTATTTCTCGATTTATTCTAGTACCATGAACAAGCATTTATTTTACTTATTGTGACTCACTTCAGGAAACTTTTTACCTGCTAAACAACAAAACTGATGCTTGACTACAGTGGTAATTGACTTAAGATAGCCAGAATTTTTCACATATACTCATCTTGTTCAGGGTCATAAAATAAGTCTGCAAATGTTCATTAAGAAAATTTGAATTTCTGCGACACTGCTCTACTGGACATTGTGCCAAGACACATTTGTTGCTACTTCATTATGAAAACCTATAGTAAAATAAGAAGCATATATTTTGGTTGCAGACAACTAAACTTTTCTTCTAGATGCCTCGGACGACTTTTTATTTTCTTCTTTTGATTTTCAGGTACCAGCCAAACCAAACTACAGCCTTGTTCTCTATTATGCTGCCGACAGGCCTGTAAACAAGAAGTCATTGTTGGGGAAGTTTATTGATGGCACCGACATGTTTCGAGATTCAAGATTCAAACTTATTCCAAGCATTGCTGAGGTTGTACTTTTGCTGATCTCAGAAATATGTGAATTTTAGGGCGCTATGCTTGGCATTCTTATTTGCTGGGAATTGTCCTCTTAACAACAGGGATACTGGATGGTAAAACGTGCAGTTGGAACAAAAGCTTGCCTGCTTGGAAAAGCTGTAACCTGCAATTACCTCAGGCAAGACAATTTTCTGGAGGTGAGATCCTAACTTATGTGGTCCTGCCATCTTATGGGGTATTGTTTATTCGTAATTCTCTGTTTCCGACTGTTGCCTAAGAGTTGATTGAGTTAAATTGAGTTATTTGGAGTTTCGGACTTCATTTTATACCATTAGTTTTTAGACATGTGCAAGTAGTTCATTGGTGACAGTGATCTTTACCCATTTATTAACCATGGCCCTTCATTTCTGTCTCCATCTTTAATATAGCCTATATTTCGTTGGAGTGCTCTGAGAATATCCAGCTTCATAGTGCACCTCAAATGATATAATTCCTTGTGTCATTACTCATTAGTTTTCGTTGCATTTGCAATTTATTAACTTTGAACTTTTTCCTAGGCAAGAAACTATAAAAAAGGACATGTTATATCTAGAAATAAATGAAAATATGGCTTATGACCGTAAACGATGGCGCAATATGATCTGTATAGCCGACCCACTTAGTGGGATTAAGGCTTAGTTTGTTGTTGTTTTTCTTTTTTTTAACTTTTTCCTAGTATAGTTGGTGTTGGTCCTTGGCTTTCATACAGATTGAAACATTAATTTGTAATACTTTCTGCAGATTGATGTGGATATTGGTTCATCATCTGTAGCAAGGGGCGTCATTAGTCTCGTCCTTGGATATGTCACGAGCATTGTTGTTGATCTGGCCATAGTTATAGAGGTTTGTATATTATTTGTTTCTTCCTCTTATCCTGATGTTTTATGGTAAAAATGAGTTAATATGGGACTGAATCAATCTCAAGCTTGAAATGTTTTATTGGTATTTTTGTTTTCCGTCTTCTATTACGCATGAATACTGAGAACTAACCGCAGAAACCTTATTGATATCCAGCTTCTAGAATGAGTACATAATATGTCTTGTCTTCTGTTACACATAAATAGTGAGAACTACAGAAACCTTAATGTGCACACCTATATCTAGAGCTGGCAAAACCAGCGCAGCCCGATGATAAGGCTGGGCTGGGCTGGGCTGCAATTTCTCAACCAAAAGGAATCAGGCTTATTTGGACTGGCCCAATGCAAGTTACTTGTATTTTTTAGAGTATGGGCCGGGCTGGGCTCCAAAAATGACAACCCAAAGGAATTTCGAGCCGGGCTGACCTGCCCAGATTGTTCTCTTTGACCGACGGGCCACCACGGCCCATTTGACACCTATGCTTATATCTGATGGGAAACAGTTAACAAGCACACAGTTGGATGAAAGACGTGCTGAATAATTTTGAATTACCTTTGAGGGCTGAGTGGCATGATATTGGAATCACTAATTTAAGTTCTACTTATTTGTACTTAGCTTAACTTTGTTTCAGAATTGCTTACAAAATATTTTACCTCTCTAAATTTCAAAATTGCATGTATGTTGACTGGATTAGGAAGCTATTAAACCCATATGCATGTTAGATACAAGGACCATGAGCTTTCTTTTTGTTACAGGCAAGAGAAGAGGCAGAACTCCCAGAATACATTCTTGGAACTGTTAGACTAAATCGTGTAGAGCTTGATTCTGCTGTAGCCTTGGAAGTGTGACGTCCGATTAGTCGACACATATTACTTTCTTCGATCACTGTAAGTATTACCAGTCTTTTTTTGTCGACTCGGATTGTCCATGTCCATCATTCGTGACAGCATTCATCAATGAGGGAGAAGCACGAATATATATGCCTTCCAAAATTATATCCTGATTGTGTTATTATGTCATGAGACTCATGACATTTCTTGTATAATGATTGATTGATTTTGTTGTTCAAGATGGTCTCACAGACAATTTATATGTACAAATAGTGGGTGTATATGTGTTTTTATGGGCTATTCTAACAGACGCAGTATAAGCCTTCTGGATCAATTGATTTATATTGTTGCTTTTGAGTGTGCTTTTTGTAATATGTTTGAAAGTTTATAATATAAGTTTTGGAAGTTACTTTTATCTGAGAAATGTGTTTGTCTTCTTTCAAAGAAAGTTAAGAAGAGTTTATAAGCTAAGGCCCCTTAAGAAAATCGAAGGAGATACTTGGTTGTTTATATTTTCAAAGGCTCATTTCCAACTTCTAACTATTCATAAAAATAGAACCATGTTTGTTTATAAATTTTCCAATGGAATCACTATTTTCACTTTCCATTTTCACTTTCCATTTTCACATAAAACATATCAAACGTAACATTTCAGTTTTCAACTTAATACACCCTCTATCTTATATCACTTATCAATCACTATTCTCATATTTTCATCCAATTATATATGTGAGACCCACCATTCTCTATCTACTTAAAGTTTTATTATTTTTTAATTATATCTATCTAATGAGAGTCGTTACTTATAAATATAAATATAATATTATATATTCAATTTAAAATATTCAACCATTATTAACTTTTCAAATTATTATATACATAAAATCCTATTTCAAAACTACTCAATCAAGCATAATCTCATTTTCAAATCTACATAAAATTTATTATCATTCATTCATCCAAATATAATTTCAGTTTTCACACGAAGTCTAATAAATTCTCAAAATTTATTTTTCAAAACTAGAAATTGGGAATTGACCATGGAAATATAACCATACAAGACCATGGTTTTTAATGAATTCCATTAAGCTCGCTCGATTATATGCTTCAATTAAGAAAATCTAATTTTTTTTCCAATTTTACTTTTCTTTTTAAATTATTTAGAAAATTAAACAAATTAAAATATTTGAAAACGTTAAAATTTTACTTGCATGTAAGAATATAAAGCAATTACTTAAACTGGATTAATTATAAATGATATAATTGAATTTATACTTAGTCTGTTATATAAAATAATGAATTCTGTTTTAAAGAATTACGTGTATTCTTAATTATCAAAATACTAGTTAAGTTTCTTTTTATTTGTCACTCATAATCAATAAAACGTAGCCAATGTTGTTTGATCTGTAAAGTAAATACTGTCATAGATTTTGCCATGGCCAATATTGGCCATTATCCTGCTGTTCATGTGTATAACCTAAACTATTATTAATCCAGAAACCATGCATGATTTTGGCATTATACAAACAGGATTACTGCTAATCTATTTATTAATCAACTACTCAAATGAGTGAACTCTGGATTCTGTCTTAGTGATATTGTGTTCACTTTTTGGGTCAATGGAGCAAGTAAAAAGTGCACTGTCAGGTTGTATTTTTTTTTAATTGAATAATTGCACCAAATTTGGCTTTTTCTCCATTATTATATTAATCTATTTCCACTTGCATTTTTTTTTCCTTTGTATTATAAAAGACTTGTATGATTGGACTGTGGATTGCTTGGTGATTGTCCATATGCTGGGTGCTGGCTTCATTAGTTTCTGTGCCACCTCTAATTAGCCTACATTTGCGGCAGCGCAAAAGACTAATTTGCCCCCATTATGATTGACATTGGTAATATTGTATTTAAATCAAATACAATATGGCAAGATTCAAATTATACAAATCTTCTCTTGAACGAACAATATTCTATGTTGGCGAATTTTCAAATATTAAAGTATGCACAAACAATTATAAGATATTTTATTAAAAAAAAATCGTAGAAACTTTACCTCGTTTTAGCAAATTCAGGAAGACAGTTTCCTGATATTTCATATACTACTAGGTAAGGAAACAATAATGAGATATAGTGGTAGTAGTAGCAAATTAATTGTCTTTTTTTTATATCATGAGTTAAAAGAGGTCAGCCCTTTCAACAACAAAAGTTTATCAAGCATCATTGGATGAAAATAAATTATATTCATATTTAGCTAATTATATGATTCACAACAACTTAATAATTCGTAATTTATCTAATTTTGTATTGGAGTGATTTTCTCCATTTATTGTTCTTCTCAATGTAACTCACCCTATATACAAATAAATGGTAATTGTGATAAGAAAACCATTACCCTTTGGGTATTTTATTCATATAAATGTAGGTGACATAACTGAACCATCACATTTTTCTTTCTTATTTTTTTATAGTTTAAAATATCAAATACGTATTGAAAAATACTTTCTCGTTCAAACGTTAGCCACGAGTGCAACCAATTTTTAAAGCCCCGTGCGTTTTATGTTGGCCTAAATTTACGAGGGTGTCATTATTTTTGCCCTTTTTGTCTATCCATCAAAATTTAAGTTATAATTCTTCTAAAAAAAATTAAAGTTATCATAAGTTGGGGTTGTTCTGCTCCTAACGTTCCAAAAACATGGAATCTATCTATTTCAAAATTTCAAAAGATTACCAATCATATTTGATTATTAAGAAAATTAAACATCCTTTTTTGACTGTGAACAGAAATCCCCCCACGCCCACTCCTCTAACTTCACTTTCTTTTTCTTCCTTTTTTGCCCCTAAAAAGATGTGTCCATCTTGTGGATCTTCTTTTCAATTTCACAAATCCATGTGTATGTAATTGTAATGTATCAGAGCTGTCTAATAGCCCAGACTAAAATTCCATTTGGCTGCTATTTTTGAGCTCAACTCGCTCATGCCGTAAAAATACACACAAAACGGTCGGGATGGGTTGGGTCGACTTTTCGGGCAAAATAGGCTGGTCCGTTTCGAGTCTGCAAAATTTCATCCCAGATCGGCTTTTTCATTGGGCTGGTCGAACCAAGCTGATTTTGACAGCTTTAAATGTATCCTTTTTTTTTAAAAGAATGTATCACCTTTTCTTAGGAGTAATAGTAGGGATGGCAAAATGACCCGCCCCGCCCGTGACCCATAGCGGGGTGGGTCTGGGTATTATCTCCACCCCGTGCTATTTTTTTATTTTTTAATATATTTATTGTATATTTTAGATGTATATTATTTAAAATAGCATAGTTTTATGTATTTAAGATTATATTTAACATATATAATGACAAATTTTATAAATAATATGTATTTATAATACAAAATATAATATTAAAAAATTATTAATAATATAAAATATAAGATAAAAATATTAAAAAAATCAACACCAGGCGACCTGCCCTCCCCTAGGTATTGAGATATTTATCTCGCCTCGCCGCATTGTCATCCTTAAGTAATAGAGACAATGTTTACTTTGAATGTTTTTGCACTAAACAACAAGGGTCATATTATTTCCCTCAAAAAGCAAAAAAAACAAGGGTCGTTTTTTTTTAATAAGTTGGGAGTAGTGATTGAAGTGTAAGGGATAAATTTCAAAGAAACTGAAAAATACAGGGTTGGTTTGAACCCTGGTCAACACCCTTACAAAGGGTGAGCGATACCACTTGAACTACAAGATCGTGGTAAAAAAAAAGGGTCGTATAATCGTATTATGATAATAATGGATTTCAGTATGTACTTGCGTGTGTATTAATGTGATATGGTTCTTATCGTTAGATGTTTGAACATACAGTATAACCAAGTATATTGTGAATAATTTTTTAGTTAAAGGGTTATGTTAAATATATTATGAATATCAATCATTAACAACGATTGTAATTAGTTATAAATCCTTTTTCAATAATTAAAAATAGTTAACTACTTTGGATCTTTAGTCACATTTTGTGTTACATCTTATATTAGACAAAAAAATCATGTCAGACGGTCTAATGGGCTAAATTTGTTAAACGAACCCCAAAATTGACCCGATGGCATTTTTGCAATATTAGCAATGACGTTTTTGTAATATCCAATGACCAGTAATAGTAGTCCCTCTAAAAAGTATTATCAGTTTCTCTAAATTGTATTAGTACATAGTTAACTTGAAAATTTTAGTCCTTGTATGGTTATGTTTCCATAGACCATTTCTAGTTTCTAGTGTTGGAAAATGAATTTTGAGAATTTATTGGTTTTCGTGTGAAAACTAGAAATATGTTTGGATGAATGAATGAAAATGGGTTTTATGTAGGTTTGAAATTGAGATTATGTTTGATTGAGTAGTTTTGAAGTAATATTTTATATATATAATAATTTGAAAAGTTGATGGTGGTTGAATAATTTAATTGAATATATAATATTATATTTGTAAGATTGTAGGTTGGTGGGTCCCATTAGATATGTATGTAATATTTTAAGTAGATAAAGTTGATAATGGAGGGTCCCACATATATATTTGGATAAAAAAATGAGAATAGCGATTGATGAGTGATGTAGGGTAGTATATAGGGTTGAAAATTGAAATTATAGGTTTGAAATATTGTTTTGTGTGAAAAATAAAAAGTGAATGATGATTTCTATTAGAAAATTTATAAACAAACATAATTCCATTTCTATGAATAGTTGGAAATTGGAAACGGGGCCTTGGAAACATAAATAAACAAGGCCTTAATTTGGTAATATTAGACAGTTATATAGTATCACGAGAGCGCTAAAAAATATTAGTAGTCCATTTGAATAGTATTAGTATGTAGTTCACTTAAAAATGTTTAATAATCCCCCTCAAAAGTAGTAGTTTTTTCCGTCAAAAGTATTAGTTGTCCATGTGAAACATATTAGTAGTCCCCTAAAAAAATAGTAGTTTTTCTCCTGAATTTTTTTTAATAATTCCCCTAAAAAGTATTAGTTTTTCTAATAAAAAATATTAATAGAGGTGGTAATCATGGTCCGGCCTGGCCGACCCGAATCTTAGGCCAGACTGGTCCAAGATTATTCAGGCCCAAAAATGACCGGGCCTCTTTTGGCTAACTCGCCAATGGCACGGTCGCCCGAGGTAAAATGAACTACACGGGCCATGATGGGACGTGAAAAAACCGACCCGATTTTGCCCTCTGGCCCGACGGGTGGTACCAAGCTGGCACGGTCCAACCTGATTTCCACCTCTAAGTATTAAAAGTTCCCCTGAAAAGTATTAGTAGATACCCGAAAAAGTATTAGACATTCGACTGGGCCTTTGATGACGCCCGAGCCGAGCTGGAAGAAATTAATCCACGTCATCAGTCCAACACACGTCCGAGTAGGAGACCTGCGGGTGACGTCAGCAACTGCGCCCGCTACCGAGCCCAACCGCAACACGGCTGCCGAGCCCGAGCCCCGAGCCCAAGTTCTGACGGAAAAATGCGCGCGACGGACTCATAAAAATAATCACACGCCCATGCTTAACGCTTTATTGGTATCGTAAAGCGCCACATGTCGAAAGTTATAAAGAGAAGTCGACAAGTGGCAAGTTTTGACCGACATGCTTGTGATTAGAGAGGGACATGTGTCTTTCTTTAATTATTTTACTAATTAACGAATAGTTAGTGCAAAGATGACTATTGTAAACCCACTGACTCAAGGGGTATAAAAAGTCTGATAGAGAGAGATTGAAGGGGGACTGAAAAGAAAAAAGAAGAGAGGACGATTGTAAAAAAGACCGATCCCAATAATTCGGCTCGGCATTATACAAAAAAGGCAGAATTAGCCAGAAATAAACACACGTTACGCACGTTTACATTTCCACGTGTTAAATCTTTTACATATTTCTGCTTGTTGACCAAAACACACGTCAACAAATTGGCGCTAGAAGGAGGGCCCGTATTGGTCCAGTCAGAATTCCAAGCAAAAGCAAGTTAAGTGAAAACCAGGTAAAGTTTAACGTTTAACCTTTTCATAATGACAAAATGAGTCAATGAGAAATGCTCGTTTGATCAAGAGCAACATTTGAACAACCAAACCGCCGGACTACTAATGGCCAAAATATGCTCCAAATGAGCGGGGGGAGCACTACTTTATTTCCTTTCGCTCGCCTAATTGCCAACCCAACCTTTGTACAAACAAATGAACCAACTCATATCACAAACTCTTGCTACCACAAACTCTCAAGCACCTCCTCCACTCCTTGCAAATACTAACCCACTCAACCCACAACTAAATGTTAATATTAATCCTCAAATTCCGGGCTTCCTCATGACGAAGCCAAGAAGCGATTGAGTAATGAACAACGTGTCCGTCGTGACGAGAAGCGCATCGCGAGAAAATGAGGAAGGGCAAAGTCGTCGTAGCGAGTCACTACCGGAGCCAACACGACATCGCCATGCCCACTCGGTGTTCGCCGGACGACCGGGAGTTGATCCTTTTTGCCCGGCTCGATCGATAAGTTCCCTCGGAGTTTAGGATGAGCGGGAGCAGCGGCTTAGTGGTCAATCGGATCAAGGCCCTAGCTTTATGGCAGAACGAGATGTAGAAATACACGCGCCTGCGTCGTTGTTTGAACGAATCGGAAGGCGGTCCGGAAGGCGAAGCGATCTCGATGACCGCCCCAAGCAATGAACCAACCAGCTGTTATGTCGCCATTTGCCCCTGGAATCCTGGCGACCCCATTACCGCCAAAGTTGAAAATCCCCCAGGTCGGTCTCTACAATGGGGAAACCGATCCGACCACTCACGTCCACAAGTACTTAGCATGGATGGAGGCGACGATCCCTAATGATGCCATCGTCTGCAGGCCCCCCGACTGGGCGACCGAGCTCACTGTTGGTTTAGGACCCTACCACAGGGGTCCATTCGGGCATGGGGGGATCTGGCCTCCGCTTTTACGACGCATTTCTTAACGTTCAAAGTCCGAGCCGCACCCAAGGACTCCCTCGTGAACATCAAACAAGGGAAGAACGAGCCCCTGAAAAGCTATATTTCTCGGTTCAACAAGCAAGTTCGAGAGATGGAACCGGTGTCGGATTACGCCATTTTAATCGCAACCATGACTGGACTTGCCCCCGAAACTTGGTTTAACTACTCCATCCATGAATCGGGGCGACTTCGCACCAAGAATTTTTGGTCCACGCGAACGCCATATTTGCGCGGAAGAAGCCATGGCAAACCGCCCGAGCACCGCCGGGCGTGAGAAAGGACGGAAGGAAAGAACCACGATTGGGCCGGGTCGGGATTTAGACCATTCTCGGAAAACCCGACCACGGATTTAGGGCTCGCCGGGAAGCGCGAGCCGAAGTTGCCATGAGCGAGGAGTACTTTGACCCACACTCCATCGCCCATATGGAATGATGTCTGTGGTCTAAATTTGTTACCTCCGGCATTTCGACCTTTGAAGGTCGAGCCGACAAAATTAGATTCACGTCGATATTGTGCCTATCATAAATCAATAGGTCACGATACCGATGAGTGCCGAGATCTAATCGAGAAATTATGCGGATTGTTGCAAGGCGGTCTTAAAAGATAAATTCATGAACTACCACCCCATCGGCAGATGGCTCAAGGTATCAATCCGGAGCGCGTAACCAATCCAGCTCTCTGCCGCCACCCCCGCCGAAAACCAGGGGTAGGGAGATCCTCATGATGTCGAGTGTAAATCGAATCAATACTAACTAAACAGTAGAGGATAGCCGCTCCAACGAGAAAAAGGAAAGGCGATGTTAGGCGGTGTAGCCAACGCCGAAAGGCAAGTTCGGGTGGCGAAAATCAAGGAAGGCCAACCCGGCCATTTTGTGTTCTCGGATGCGGATGCCGACCAGGTGGTCCATCCTCATTCTCGACCCCTGGTCATTCTTGCACCGATTTTGGGTATTAGGTCCACGTAATTTTGATCGACTCACGGAAGCTATTCGTCGGTCATTTATGTCCGAGCCGAAGATTGAACGTGGACGATAGCTATATCCGTCCATGCAACGATAGCATTCTGCAGGGTTTGGAGGAGGAAGGATAGTCCCGCTCGGGAAGTTGATTTGCCCATCCAAATGGGACAAGGGTTGCATAAACGGACCATCATGACAACATTCAAAATAATCAATGTCGATCGGAGTACAATGTTATCATTGGGAGGCCATTGCTTTATCATATAAAAGCAGCCGTTTCAATATATCATTTTTGTATAAAATTCCCAACATCTGATGGCGAGGCTATACATAAAGGGAATCAAAGGGAGTCACGAGAATGCTCTCTCAAACTCCGACCGGTAGAGATTAACGTGGCGGAACGAGGACAAACCAGTGGAACCACACAAGGCGATCCCCTGCCCAAGGAGGAGTCCGAGCGGAAAGAGGTGATCGTTCAGGAGGATAATCCAGGTCGTCGACCTGGGAAGGAGCCGATGATGGAAGAAGACGAGCCGGCAATCGAGAACGAGCCGACCACTGAAGATGAATTGCCCCTGCAGATCAAAGAGGGGAGAGCAAGAAAAGAAAACGGGCGGAACCAGTAGAACAAGTTGATACAATCAACGTTGGAAGGCCAAGCGAGGGGCGCCAATTGCGTATTGGTCATGATCTCCCAGAACCATATCGAACCGAGCTAATTGAGTTTTTGGAAAATAATGTTGACGTCTTCGCATGGACTCATGCAGACATGCCCGGAATTGACCCTAAGTATGCATGCCACCGCCTCAATATTGATCTAACGTGCCGCCCAGTTATCCAGAAAAGGCGTAAGCTCGGCCCTGACAGACAAGAAACACTCGAGGCCGAAGTTAACAAGTTGATAGACAATCAATTCATCAGGAAGCCCTCTATCCCCGATGGGTTGCCAATCTGTTTTGGTAAAGAAGAGCAATGGCGATGGCGCGCGTGCGTGGATTTTACCGACCGAGTAAGGCATGCCCTGGGGACGCTTATCCATTGCCAAATATTGATTATATGGTGGATGCCACAACGGGACACGAACTGATGAGCTTCATGGATGCATACTCGGGTTACAACCAAATACGAATGCACCCAGAAGACGAAGAAAATACATCATTCTTCTCTGCTCGTGGAATTTACTGTTACAAGATGATGCCCTTCGGGTTGAAGAATGCTGGTGCGACCTACCAAAGGTTAGTAAATAAGATGTTTGAAAAAATGATAGGTCACACTATGGAAGTCTATGTAGATGACATGTTGGTAAAATCACTGTACATATCCGATCATCTGAACGATCTTAATAAAATGTTTGCTGTTTTGAGAGAGTACAAGATGATGTTAAACCCGAAAAAGTGTACGTTTGGGGTCGGCTCGGGTAAATTTCTGGGGTATATGGTCAGCCAAAGGGGAATCGAAGCCAACCCAGACAAAATAAAAGCCATAATTGATCTAGAACCCCCGAACTCTGTAAAAAGGGTACAAAGCCTAGCAGGCCGATTGGCCGCCCTTAACCGATTTGTTTCACGATCCACGGACAAGTGCAAACCTTTATTTGAAATTATAAAAAAGAGTAAAAATTTTGAGTGGACCGAGCGAGCACAGACTGCCTTTGAATCCCTCAAACAGCACCTTTCTTCAATTCCTATATTGCAAAAACCTACCCAAGGGGAGGACTTGTATTTGTACCTGGCGGTATCCGAATACGCTATCAGCTCGGTGTTAATCAGGTTAGATGGTTCTATTCAACATCCGGTCTATTACACCAGCCAAGCATTACATGACGCCGAGCTCCGCTATCCACCAATGGAAAAATTGGCTTATTCGCTAGTCACTGCGGCGCGGAAACTCCGTCCATATTTTCTAGAGCACAAGGTCATAGTCTTGACGAACTACCCACTAAAGCAAGTACTACACCGACCCGATACTTCTGGTCGGATGATCAAATGGGTCGTCGAACTCAGTCAGTTTGATATTATATACGAACCATGTACCGCAATAAAAGGACAGGCTTTAGCCGACTTTGTGGCCGAATTCACACCTTCCATACGATTGGAAGTTATGGAAGACCAAGAATGGAAATTGTTCGTTGATGGCTCTTCCACCGCAGGTCGAGTCGGCGGGGCGGAATCGTGATAATCGATCCAAATGAAAAGTGCTCTTTGCTCGGCCGTGACGATTTGATTCCGCAACGAACAATGAAGTCGAATACGAGGCACTTCGCGCGAGGCTTAGAGATGGCGGCTTCTATGGGCCTAAAACAACTATTGGTACACAGTGATTCTCGGTGGTTGTTCATCAAATCAACGGCGAGTACGGCGAAAGAGCAAAAATTGCACAATATTTGGACTTGGTCAAGAAGAGATTATCACACTTTAAGACAAAAGTCTTACATGTGCCCCGAGCCGAGAACATGCGGCAGATGCCTTAGCTCGGCTCGGTTCGCCCAGGGACGGATGCCATCGTGGATGTCCTTTGTCACACAAATCATCGCCCGTCACTTGGCGCAAAGAAGATATATACAATCGAAACCGCCGAGCGGACACTGGATGACCCCAATCGTTCAAAGTATTTAGAGAAAGGAGTTCAACCGAAAATAAAGTCAAGCCGAACACTACGAACCCAAGCGGCTTGGTTTACACTAGTAGATGGCATCCTATACAAACGAGGATACTCCGTCCCACTCTACGGTGCGTTTCCGAGACGGATGCAGATTATGCACTTCGAGAGGTTCATGAGGAAATATGCGGGAACCACGCTGGGGGCCAGACGTTGGCCTATAAATTAATACGGCAAGGATACTACTGGCCATCCCTAAGAAAGGACCATCCCTAAGAAAGGATGCAACCGACCTCGTCAAAAGATGCGAGAGGTGCCAAAGATTTGCACCACAGGTCAGATATCATCATGAACAACTTACCTCCGTATTTAGCCCATGGCCGTTTGCCAAATGGGGAATGGACCTCATCGGACCACTCCCACCGGCAAAGGGGGCGTCAAGTATGCCATTGTGGCGGTGGATTATTTCACAAAATGGGCGAAAGGCGGAGCCTCCGCAAAAATAGATGAGGAAAAGATTGTGAGCTTTGTATGGAAATCCATTATCGTAGATTCGGGATACCACATTCGATTGTTACGATAATGGGAAATAATTCGATAAATCGAAGGTTTCAAATTTTGTGAAGGTTTCAGCGTCAAAAATTATTTCTCAACTCCATACCATCCGCAATCGAACGGACAAGTTGAGGCCGTTAATAAAATACTCAAGTATACCTTGAAGGCGAGATTGGAGGAGTCTAAAGGTAATTGGCGGAGGAACTACCCGGTGTGCTATGGTCATACTGTAACGACGCATCGAGCGGCCACCGGAGAAACACCTTTTTCTTTGGCTTATGGAGCCGAGGCGGTGATTCTGTTGAGATTGGAGCCCCTACCTTCAGAATTGCAAATTTTTCTGAAGACTGCAATGAGGCCGCGCACCGAGCCGAGCTACAATTCGAAAGTAAAGGAAATGAGATTTCTGGTCGGCGATCTTGTGTTGAAAAAGATAACGGGCGTTCAACCAAACCCCATTGAAGCCAACACAGGAGGGCCCATTTCGGGTCACCACGTCTTATACGGTGGGCGTACCAGCTAGAATATTTGAATGGAGAAAAATTTATGCATCCATGGAATGTAGCATACCTGAAACGGTATTATCAATAAAGATCTCGGTTTAGGATCCAGATAGGATTCCAAGGAATTATCCTTTCATCTAATATTTCGTGAGCTCTCTAAAGGGAAACGAAGTTTTTACTCAGCTCGGCTATGTGCCGAGGATAGTAAAAATCGCCTCGGCTTAAGCTGAAGGCCGAAAAGTCATCTCAGGTACATCCTTTGCACGATGAAAAAAGGGCAACACGCCCACAAGGCGGATCTATCTTTACAATACCAAGACTTGGTTACGCACCGAGCACAAATCAAAGACTTGGTTACGCACCGAGCACAAATCAAGGACTTGGTTACGCAACGAGCACAAATCAAAGACTTGGTTACGCACCGAGCACAAATCAAAGACTCGGTTTACGCACTGAGCACAAATCAAAGACTTGGTTACGCACCGAGCACAAATCAAAGACTCGGGTTATCCACCGAGCACAAATCAAAGACTTGGTTACGCACCGAGCACAAATCAAAGACTTGGTTACGCACCAAGCGCAAATCAAAGACTCGATGTACACACCGGGCGTAAAATGAAGACTTGGTTTATACACCAAGTACCAAAAACAAAATAAAGATCAGGTTCATATACCGACTACGAGAATCAATTAAAGCAAGTAAAGCCCCTTATTCAGAAGCACTGGGAACCGAGCCCCATACTTGGGAATATAAAAGGAAAAAGAAGACAGACAACAATCTTACAAAAAGGAGAAGAGCCAAGCATGTGCAAAAAGCTTGAAACACATACACAGGTGAGGAAAATAACAGTTCATTTCTATTTCAAAAGTATTTACATAAGGAAGGCCGGAGCCCATTACATCTTAAGGCGCGAAGCCAAGTTGCCTACCTACGAGTACGCATGAAAGCATGTAAATAAAAAGGGGCAAACATCAAGACTGAGCAGGGGGCGGAATTTCAACGGCACCGCTGGAGGCGACTTCTTCCACGTCCGGAGGAGGAGAGCCCTGAACATTAGGAGCCTCGGCAAAGTTCGGCCGAAGAGCATCGAGATCAGCCTCCAGGAGGGCCAGATCTTCCTCAAGCTGAGCAACAGTCCGCCCGCCCATAACCAAATCGAGAATTTCTCTGAGGCTGGTCGCGTGGCCGCAGGTTAACATAAATGCATACTCCTCAGAGTCCTTGTAAGCTTCAATGGCCTATGTGCGAGCCTCCTCAATTTGCCGATGAGTAGTCTCCTCGGCCTCTCTGCGCACATCGGCTAGGCGCCTCTCCATTTCCTCGGCCCGGGCAGTGGCAGCACGTTCCAACTCGGCAACCTTAGCCCTAAGCTCCTCCTCAACCCTACGGGCCTGATCTCGTTCTGCCTCGGCCCTCGCTGCAGTTTCTCTCTCAGAGTTGGCCCGAGCCGTAGCCTCATCCGCTTGGGTCTTTAACGATTCTTGTACCCCTTGAAGGGTAGCGTAGGCCTCCTGCAGGTCCCCGTGCCGCCTTTCCAGATCGGCGTATTTTTTCTCTAGCTCGCGAGTTCCCCAATCGCATGCCATAAGAGCCCAATCATCCGCCCAGACATTGCCATGGCATACTGAATTTGTTCTTCGAAGCCACTCTCCGAGCAGAATTGCTCGATGCCTTTTGTCCAAGCACGAGCTGGGACACTCATCGCGGCCCGACCCGCCTCCGGTAAAACTTTCGACTGCTCCTCCGTCGGCGTAGCACATCGAACAAATTCCACAAACCATCAAGGGCGTAGTCCAATCATTTTCTCGCAATATTCATCTCTCACTTGACTTGGAGGGATGAAGTGACCTTCCCTACCAAAGTCATCTGAGAAAGTTCGCGGACCCTCCTCTTCGGGGCCTTCGGGATGTTCGACGCCGTTTGACCAACCCCTTGATCGACAAGACTCTTCCATCACAATTCCTCCTCTTCTCCTTTGAAGAGGAGGCTCCACCGCCTCCGGCACTCCATCGTGCCAAGGACATTTACCGGCCCGGATATCGCTCTCCGAGCCGCCTCACATCTACAGGTGACCGTGATCGCCCGAGTTCGCCGAGCGGCCGTATTCCTCACGCTGCGAAGGCGTGCACGCAAATCCAAGTCGCGCCCTACAAAAAACAACCACCGTTAATAGGTCAAAAGAAAACGAAATAACATTTCAAAAGGAAGTGTAAAAATACAATGTTTACTCTCGGCAGCCGCACGCACGCACTGGCGGCTCACGGAGTCTGCGTTTGCTCGACGGGTGCGGATGATCTCGCCTTGCGGGACTAACGTCGCAGGAGACGGCGCAGCTCGCTCTGTCTCTCGCGGCCGCTGCTCCCGGAGAATGGGGCCGTCTTCTTCACACGGGAGGGTTTTTTGAGGCTCTCTCTCAACCTCCACCTCCCGCTCGCCTACCTCGTCTCGAGAGCCGCCCCTCGGCCTCGGGGTCGGGCGGCGGAGCAGCCTCAAGCCAGTGCGGCCAAGTTGGCCTCGGTAGCCAACCTCTCAATCCGCTTTGTCCATGATGCCCCGAGCCTGGATGTTTCCGACGCTTCGAATAAAGGTGGCGACAGAGGCCCCTTTGATGCCCGATTCTCTACAAAGGTAAAAAGACAAAATTCAATCACAAAAGGAAATAGTAAGAAATGAAAAGCGAGAGAAAGGAAAAGAGATAAGACTTATCAGAACAAAAACAAAATTTGATGGGGGATGAAGAACGGTTTCCCTTTCTCCATCTCCCACGAGCTTGCCACTCGCCGCTCACCCGAGCCACTTATCCTTCCACTCCTTCAAAGATGAAGGGAGACCTTCCACCAAGCCGCCCCAGGATACCCCGGTCGGGTGTCAGACATAATACCACCGGACGGTGGCCCCGAGATGAAGGAGTCGCCGCCATATAAAGAGCTCGTTCATCTCCTTAAATTTGGGGCGAGGATATTTTTCCGGGTGAAACATCACCGGGAGGCCGATGATCCGCCCCAAGAAATAGGGTGCACACTGGGTCGGATGCATGCCTCACTTGCAAAACCACCACGTAAGGAAAGCGCAGCGGTGGAAATCTCAACCCGTATAGAAGGGTGGCGGCAAATACGGCCAAGCAACTACCGGTGGGTACCGGGAACTTCGTGCCGTCCGATACCCAAAAATTGATGCCACTTGGAATATGGTACCTCGGGAACTCTTCCACCTCCGAATCATCGGCATGCTCGGGATATCATTTATATCACTCGGCGTCCACCGAGGCTCGACACGAAGACGAGGGCCTCCTCCTTGCCGGCCGGTCGCCATTACGGTGGCCCATGGGCCCTAGTTGCCTCTCCGCCTCGAATCACCGGGAGGGTTCATCTACCCGCTCCACGTTATCACGCTCCGGCTCCGATGGGTCCATATTTTCTTCTTTCTTGGTGCTCGCCTAAAATCAACACTTGGTGATTCTTCGCTAGGAACTCTCTTGTGCGGTCCCGGCCGATACACTGTTCCTTCTCTAAAAACGGTCACTTGCGTCGGATCAAAGATAGTATCGTCCGCTCCAAAGACGTTCCACCTCGAGAAGAATCGGAGAAGATATCGAATAATGCTCGGTGTGAGACGGACATCGCCGTCTTTGGTGAGAAATAAAAAGAAGGTTGAGAGGAGGATCTTCGATTTCAACCTCTACACTATAACTACGACTCCTACTATCCTCAAAAGAAGACATTTTATAGGTAAAGGGAGAGTATTTGAAAAAAATACCTAAGTTCAAGTCTCGAACTTTGGAAGCCGACCAAATTTTCGCTTTCGGTTTTAGTCACTTTAGCTCAAAGATTAAATGGTTGCGAAAGTGAATAATGGAGGGAAACAGAGGTATTTATAGATGGAGTTCCCTCGATAAACGAAACGTTTATTCGAAAAGACGCGCCTTTTTAAACTCAAAAGTCGTCAAACATGTCGAGAACGAACGTCGCGTCCCCACCCCCGATAGAATCGGCGTACCTTTTCGATTCTGCGCAAGGTGGTCCAACCACAAGATGCCACGATTCGTCATTATGGCAACCCATTAATGCGCCGTTTCAGGCATTAATCACTACGCGCGGATGTCGGGAATGAACAAAACCTTTGAGAAATCCGTTTCCCATTAAATGTTTATCATTAGCATTAAAGTTTAACTCGATTTGAAATTTTTCTCTCGGAATTAAACTTGGGGGCCTTTGATGACGCCGAGCCGAGTGGAAGAAATTAATCCACGTCATCGATCCAAAGACACGTCCGAGTAGGAGACTGCGGGTGGGTGACGCAAGAATCTTGTGAGACACGCCACGAATTAGGCTCGCCCGCTACCGAGCCCAACCGCAACACGGCTGCCGAGCCCCGAGCCCAAATTACGACGGGAAACGCATGCGCGACAGACTCATAAAAATAATCACACGCCCATGCTTAACGCTTTATTGGTATCAGAAACTCCCACATGTCAGAAAGTTATAAAGAGAAGTCGACAAGTGGCAAGTTTTGACTGACATGCACTGTTAGAGAGGGACATGTGTCTTTCTTTAATTATTTTACTAATTAATGAATAGTTAGTGCAAAGATGACTATTGTAAACCCACTGACTCAAGGGGTATAAAAAGTCTGATAGAGAGAGATTGAAGGGGGACTGAAAAGAAAAAAGAAGAGAGGACGATTGTAAAAAAGACCGACCCCAATAATTCGGCTCGGCATTATACAAAAAAGGCAGAATTGGCCAGAAATAAACACACGTTACGCATGTTTACATTTTCACGTGTTAAATCTTTTACATATTTCTGCTTGTTGACCAAAACACACGTCAACAGCCGCGGAGCTGGTTTGTTGGGTTCGCGGGTTTGTATATCCGTTATGTTGGATTCGTCTAATCGTTACACCATCTAACAGGAGACTATATCTCACGTATGCACGTCCAGTGTATTATATTTGCATGCAGAGACGAATGGACATTTGGGCCAAGGGAGGCACTAGCCCCCCCCCCGATTTAAAAAAAATAAGGGTCTTTTTATTTTATAAATTAAATAAAAGTTAAAAGAAGAATAAAAAAGTGGAATTAACTAGTAAAGCCAATTATTTGGGAGGAGACACTAATCCTTTCACGCCACTGACACGAAAAAAAAAGCATTCAACTGAGGAAATCGTGCGCCCCGTGCATGAGATTGAACAAAGTCAAGGAGGAGTGGTAGATTCAACTCACCAGCCACCTGAATCGTATTTAGATTAACACTTTCACCTTATTGTCATGAGATATAAATTTATCGAGAACGCATATATTTAGGATTTCTGTTATCAAAGTATATTAATTAATTTTGCAGGGTTTGTTGTTGATCTTCTCTCTGAATTTTCTGTAATTACTCTATATGAACTTGAAAGTCAACTTGAAACCTTATTTTTAATGTTCGTTATATGAAAGCTTTCTCTAAACTAGTAGTTACAGGAGGTCATACTCATAAAATGGTTGCTACAAGAAAACATATTTATATTCCATTGATTTATTCGTTGGTTAAGTTGTCATTGATCTTACGAGTTGCCACTGCCACGACGGAAAGAGTTTATTCAACAATAAATATCATCAAGAATTCACTATGCAAGCCGAATGAGAGATGGGCTACTAATCAATGATTATTTGGTAACATACATTGAAAATGATATATTTCAAAATATTATCAATTCGAACCCAAACCCATGATTTTTTTCCTCCAGATTTTTGTGTTTTTCAGGATCCATCTAATGAATCTAGATCCATGAGACAGACTCATATAAGATCTCATTATTTTTTGTAGTGCCATTTTTAGAGTTGATTTGTATTGTATTTCATTTATATACTAATGTTAGTTGGCATATAAAATTTCTAGCTTCGTCACTGCTTGCATGTAAATACAATATATTTTTAACATGTCTTTATGATAAGTAAAATTTAATTATAAAAGTTAACCCGAAGTCAAGACCTCGTAACTTATTATAAAAAGTTAATCTTGTTGATGAGTGTTTTTTATGGAGATTAACAATTTTTAATTACTTTGGTCTAATCACTACATTTTGAATATTTGAATAATTTTTAAAAGCTGCATTTTGCATTGCATGAATGGTTATAGAAATTTGTGCTAAGAAAAGGTCGTTGGAGGCCACGTACGTTGTTGTGTGACAGCTTTAGAAACAAAACTTTGTCATTTACTACTTAAATATGGTTTTCAAGATTTGTTGAATTTGGAGATTCATTGAGATTTGAGAAACCTAATGCTATGAAAACATTCATCTACTTGCTAAATTAATCCTTTTTTTACTATTTATGCTTTAAAATATATGGTCCCCTTCGAGCATTGCATATTATAAAAATATTATAGTGATATTATTACAAAAATATATTGTATATTTAAGACAAAATTAAAAAGGGAGATTCAGACGAGAAAGCCCAATGGACTTTAGAGGATTGAACTTATAAGTTTTTCAAAACATTTTATAGCTTATAATTTTTTTAAATTTGTTTGGTACATATTTTCGAAAAGAATCTTATAAACTTCCAAAATATTTTTTTTCAAAATACTTGATATAATAAGAAATATAAAATTTCATGATAATATATGGCCATTAAGAATGGTAGAACCAGTGCTGCGTTTCACGGGTACAATTACAGGGTAAAGCCTGTGAACATATTTAATGCCCACAATAAATGTTTGCAGGAGGCCTTATTCATAAAGAAGCTCTGAACAAACAAACTTGTTTTAATATAATTAATCATACCTAAGACAGCTCTTTTCTGCATTTTGGATTATCTGTTTTATTTTCTATTTTACAATATTTTTTATTTTATGAATATATATAAGTGTATATAGTTTGCAATTAATGCTTCATTTAAAAAAAAATGAACACCAACTTAACATCAAAATGTATCAATTTTACATCAAAATGTAGTAAATTACAAATAAATTTATCACGTAACAAAGTTCAAAAATCAAACTGTAGTAGCTACTAATAGTTTTGGTCAAAAAAAAAAATAGTTATACATCAGTCCAGACTGTTGTGTAATTGGCCCATTTGTTTTTCAATGGGTTGGCCCAAATGCAGCCCAAAACCTCCAGCCCATATCCTACACCCATTGAGTTACTCGGGTTGTGTGTTCGGGTTGCGGAACCCGTTTAATACTCCGCGGATCCCATTGTGCCATCTGAGCCGTTGGTTTTTTACCTCTTGATCGTGGCCGTTCATCTGGACTACTAAAAGGTTCCATCCGAACCCTAATCTTCATTCTGTTAGTTTTTCACTCTCTCTCATCTCTCTCTCTCTCGCTCTATACTCTCTCGAATCTTCCTGTGGTTTTCCTTCTCTGTGAAATCCGATCTCTCATCGGAGTTTCTGTGAAATCTTGAGTGTTTTGACATACTGAGTGTGTTCTTCTTCACTAGTTCACATCCTTTGTGTACGAACTGGTTGGGGTCAAAACTAGGGTTTCTGGGAGGAACTAGGGTTTGGTGATTCGGTTTTTTTTTCGGGTCTCTGGGTGAGGATCTGGGTTCTTTGTGAGGTTTAGGGCAAGGCTTTGTGGTCCGCCTCTGTTCTTGTGGTTCTGCGGATTTCTCTGGTGACTTACCGTGGTGGTTTTTGGGAAAACTGGTCCTGAGCCGAAATCTCTTCTATATTTCGGTTTTAGGGTTTTATCCCTTACATTTTTGCTTTGTGTTAATTTGTCTGTTTCATTGTAATTTTCTGTACATCTCTTGTACTTTATTTCTCTAAAGTGTCTAGAGTTGAAATCTGTATAATAGGTTTATTGAGTCTGTATTTGTACTTGATACTTCGTGTATCAATCTTTAGAGGCAGATAGATACCCAACAGTGGTATCAGAGCACCTATCTGCCTCGTGGTGGGTTGGTGCTTCTGGTTCTTGAGCTTCTTGGTGATCTTGTGGCTCCCTGGTGTACTTGGTTGTGGTGAGAACCCGTGATGGGCTCCTGGTTGTAAGATTCTCTTTACCTTCTTCTCTCTTATTTACTTTCAGTTAGTACTTAGTTTAGGGAAACCCTGAGCATTAGCCTCTTGACCCTGTGCCTTGAGTGCAGTGGAATCCTGAGGTGCGAAGGGAATCCACCTAGCTTTACTTTACTGTTGATATTGGTTCTCTTGGACTCTGTGTGGTCCTGTGTGCCTTTCCTTGCTTATCTTGATTTGTCTTTGGACTCGTGTGGTCCATAATTTGCCTCTTATTTTCTTTGTCATTGGACTCGTGTGGTCCACTTATCATTGCTTCTGCTTTGTGATATTTGATAGCTGTGATACCTTGTTTGTGCTATATTCTTGTGATATCCTCTGTGGCTTTATCTATGAATATGGCTGGTGCATATGGTTATCATTTGGAACCCTTTGTTAGAGAATTTTTCTTACCGCAAGTCTACGGTGTCAAGTTTTAATATAGAGTAGTAAGGTTGTCGAATCCACAGGGAATAATTATCGAATTATTGCTAAGTACTATAATATAGTAGTCTAACTTTATTTAGAAATTCAATTTTTGATGGAGTTGATTATACTAAAAATATTAAAAATAAATTAAAACTATGAAAATATCAATGAGTTTATCCAATTGATTAAATGAATTCTAGAGGTATGATGAATCTAGTTATCCCTTATGTTGTCAATATGATTTATCAATCATCAATTATCAATTTATAAGTCAAGATTTCTACAATAATCATTCCCTTTCTCAAGTGCCAATGATTTTAGATTCAATTGGGAAATCAATATCTCTATAAAAATCACCAATCAAAATCTCAATAAAAGCTATGAATCTTGATAAATGACTTCAAAGGATTCACAAATCTCTCAATTCTATGAAATCCTAGGTTATGCTATTCCAAGGTCATGTATTCAATTACCTCTCTCAAGTGTCAAATCAAATACACCAAACAATCTAAATTATTGATCAAGTAATTTAGAAGCAATAGATCTAAATAGCACAAATAAATTGATAGATCTAGATTGACAAACCACAATCTCAAAACATAAGTTCAAACATAGATTACATCAATCCTCTAGAATTATAGTGTTTAGCTCATGATTAAAGAAAATGAATCCATGAAAATACAACAATACATCTTACAAGATATGAAGAAAGCAACAAAATAAGAACAAGAGTTGAGGATCTTCTCTATTTCTAGATGATAGAAGCCTCCAATCTTCTTCTCCAAATTCTTCTCAAAATGCTCAAATTCTTCTTCCTTGTCTTGTAGTTTGTGTTTATTGTCTTCCCAAGGGTTCCAAGATGCCCTAATTTCAAGCCCCAAGGATGGTATTTATAGTTCACAAAAGTCCAAGAAGGGGTAGGTGAACATAGGATTTTCCGCCCGGCGCTGCGGCGCCAAAGAACGCTCGCTCCCATTTTATTTTATCTTTTGGCGGCGCGGGCGGATGAAGGATGGCGCGGCGGCGCGCCATCATTTTTTTTTTATCGCAATTGCCGCCGGCGCCATCATTTTTTTCGCACAATTGCTTGCTGCGGCGCCACATGCCGCGCTCCAAACTATCCTTCCTCCAAACTATCCGGGCATTCAGGCAGGCAGCGCAGCCGCCCGCCCGTCCTTGGCCAAAATACGATTTTTTTCTTCTTTCTACGCGATTTCTTCTTTCTTCAAGCCGTTTTTCACCGTTTTCTTCATTTCTCGGCTACCAAATCTGTATTGACTCTACATCGACTCTAATTGAAATAAATAGGACTCTAACGACTCTAAAAACACCCAAAATAAAACCAAATTCTACTCTAAAATATCAAATAAGTTGGTAAAATACCAACTTAAGAAATACCCCAAACTTAAGCTATTGTTTGTCCTCAAACAATTATAACTCCAAAATGAAAGACAAACAAAACAACAACACAAACAACTACAAAACTCCATAAACCAATAAAATTTGTCTAAAAACTCATTTCACTATCAATCAAGCATGCATTTTATCATTGTGATCAAAAGTGTTGAATATTCATGAAAATTCCGTTTACATTATTCAAATTGATTTACGCAATCAAATGTTATCAAGATGATCCACTACTAAGTATCAAAAGATAATGACTACCGGATTCCATAGCTTGTTATTCCCACAAATCTCCACTAATGTAGGCTAATATAACACATTGATCAATAGGACTTCCAAAGCTTGTAATGTGGCTTAGGGTCGGGTAGGAAAATTTAGGATTAAGTGGCTCAATTCACCCAAACACACAATTACCTCTTCAAATCACCAATTGCCAAACAAAATGGCTACTTTCACTTTTGTTGAATTTTCAATTATTCTCCTTTACGAGCCTCTATTTTCAACATTTTTTTCGAGACCCCCAAACTTGGTCTTTTGTATATTTTAACACATGGGGTTTCATTATTTCTTTTTCTCGGCAACTTCATGCGAATGAACATCTACCTTACTTAATACATCCTCCTCAACCTTCAATCATTTTGTGTATGAGTGATGGGTAATTAGGATTTTCACATATAAGCTCAAGGTAAAAACTTGGTTGCCAAAGAAAAAGGTTTAATAGGCTCAAAAGGGGACACTAGTGAAATTATATCGCATACAAGGGTAGTCATTTTGGCTCTAGCTTTTATTCAAAGATGGCCTAAATCATTTCCTTATGTTATTTCACCTAGGATTTCGCCTCAATTAGTGATCAAACAAGTTCTAGAATCCGGTGGGATCATACAAGTAACACTCGACTTCATTAATCATTTTCAAATAAGTTAACAGAATTATGCATGAATATGAAATCAATGAAGCAAAATATAGATCACCACTTAAAAGCATGCTTTCGTGACAGTTCAACTCGCAATCAACAAATCTACTTAGTCATGTAGTTCTATAGTTCAACAAACTACCCGACTCGACTCAACTCGATTTTATTTTTTTTTTTTTTTTTTTTTAGATTGACACGACTCTGACACGACTCAAAAGACACAAATACAGATTACAACCCCCCCAAACTTAAATTGAACATTGTCCTCAATGGGGATTTAGAAAACTTTCCTGATAGCCGGAGCGCCTAGGACTCCTCATCGGAGTCGTGTGGTGAAAAATGAGCAATAGGGCCCGGTGGTGGTGGTATTGGGAACTGGAATTGCGGTGTGTCCGGCTATATATCTGGGCAAGTACTCGGTTGTGCTCATTCTCATATTCTTCTCGTGCCGCTCTGTGGCGTTGCTCAGCTACAAAAGCCCTTCTCAATTCTCGTACTTCGCGAACTAGTGTGTCTGAAGAGCTGTTATGTGAGCGTCTAGAACGAGAACGTCTTTTGCCGAACCGGATGGAATGTCAATATTCTCGTGGTTGGGCATGAGTATCGTGCTCAATAGCTGGTAGAGCAAATTCGGGATGAAGAATATATCCCGCACCCGGATTAGGCACACCGCCCCGCCCACTCGTCATACGAAGCAATAGTAGCCGAATCTATAGGTCCCTTAGGATGTTCCAACGGCTCGGAGCTATCCCACTTAACACCGCTCTTTTTACATAACCCACAAATTAAACTCGGTAAAATTAGTCCCCCTTTGTTTTGGGTGTGTAGCATTTTGTTATAAAGGGACATTCCAATAATTACCGGGTCGAATTGTATGTCAAGAACTATGGCATATAGAAGATGAGCTCGTTCTTAGTTACATCAGCGACATGCTTGGTTGGTATCAAGTTGTTGCATATGAAGTGGTACCAAGCTCGCCCATATCGACTAAGACTCGTATGCGGAAAACAAAGTAGCACCTCCCACAACTTTTATATGACGTACCACAGTTCCAGGCCGGCATAAAGTATTACAAATCTCCTCCATACTCGGTGGTTGCGAGATTAATTCGACATACGGTGAGTGATCCACCTCCGGGAGTCCATAATATTCTCTTATCGTTGTTGTATGAGTGTATACCCTGTCTACTCCACGCATGAAAACCTCTGAGTTATAGCCATTTTTGGTCTTCGCATTCGCATAAAACTCTCGGACTATATTCGGTGCGAATGGTCTGGGTTGTGCACAAAGTTTTTTCCATTGCTTCTGATGTATCATTTGTGCAAGTTCACCATCATTCGGCCCCGGTTGTAACCCCCGTTCTGCCGTTATGCTCTTCGAGCATAATGTGTCATAATACAACTGTTGTGCTTCCAAGTGAAGAAAACGATCTTCAACATTTTCCTCGGACGTACTTGCCACTCTTTTGCCCTTGCTTGCATTCTTTGTTCTTGGCATTGTAATTGATCGGGAAATCACCTGAAAAATAACACAAGCAAAATACACATAGAACGCACAATACGAGTTAGGAGTTAGGAATTTGGCAACAACTCAAGAATTATGCATCCTTGTCATCAATTCATGATCAAATAACCTTTAGTACACAATGATGACAAGAATCAAATGCCTAGGTGTAATATTTTGCATTGAGGCATTTTAACAAACACCTTGTAGGCATATATGCAAAGAAGAGATGAATACCAAATTTGAAATTCAATTCATGCCCATTTTTCAACACCAACCAATTCAAGCACAATATAATCATATATCATCACAATTTATCAAGAATTTATCAAGAAATTCGAAATTATAATGATATTGAAAATTCCCACAATTTTAACCTAAGCTTGAAAATTTGAAGAAAATTGGTGTACAATTGAAGCTCACTTACCCAATTGATGTAGAAGATGAATTTGATGATTAAATTGCTCAATTGCCCACTTGAATGGTGTATAAGTGAATGCTAGGTGGGATTTTTGTAGAAGAAAGAAGATAGGCGTGTGGGGGTGTTTTGTTTGTAAAGAGAAATGGGGCTGATTCAGCCCTTTAACCTGCCCATCACTTGATCCGGGCGCTGCAAAGCATAGGGCCTGGGAAGCTGCAGCGCCCGCACACATCTCTCATATCGCTCACTCGACTCGACTCGACTTGGCAAAAGTATTTTTTTTTTTTTTTTTTTTTTATTTAAATTCAATTTAATCAAAAAAATTTAAAAATCACACACAAATTAATTCACACAAAAATCACACCAAAATTAAAATAAATACACACCAAACTAAAAGAAAATAAAATCACACAAAATTCGATCACACGAAAATCACTTGGGTTGCCTCCCAAGAAGCGCTAAATTTATAGTCGTTAGCCGGACTCAACTATTTGGACTCAAGAAATTTCATCACCAAGTGGAAGATTTAAAACCTTCCTTGCTTCGTTCCCAAAATAATGTTTCAATCTTTGTCCGTTTACTTGGAACGAATTCCCATCGTTCCCTCTTAACTCGACGGCACCATATGGAAACACACGTTCAACCACAAACGGTCCTGACCATCGTGATTTGAGTTTACCTGGAAAAAGTTTCAATCTAGAGTTGAACAATAACACTTGTTGGCCGGGTAAGAATTCACGTCGCAAAATCATTTGATCATGCCATTTTTTCGTTTTTTCCTTATACATTTTGGCATTTTCATATGATTCTTGACAAAATTCTTCCATTTCGTTTAATTGAAGTAATCGGTTTTCACCGGCCTCTTTCAAGTTAAAATTCAATTTCTTAATTGCCCAATAAGCTCGATGCTCAAGTTCAACCGGCAAATGACACGCTTTACCAAACACCAATCGATACGGTGACATACCAATGGGTGTTTTATAAGCCGTGCGATAAGCCCACAAAGCATCATCGAGCTTTTGTGCCCAATCCTTTCGATTAAAACTCACCGTTTTTTCAAGAATTTGTTTCACTTCACGATTGGATATTTCGGCTTGACCATTAGATTGAGGATGGTAACCAAGCGCAATATTATGACGCACACCAAATTTAGCAAGAAGGTTGTTAAATAATTTATTACAAAAATGCGTACCTTCATCACTTACAATAGCTCGAGGAGTACCGAACCGAGTAAAAATATGCTTGTGCAAGAATTTGAGTACTACCTTAGCATCATTCGTTGGTGTAGCAATCGCCTCAACCCACTTGGAGACATAATCAACCGCAAGCAAAATGTACAAATTTCCATGGGGACGCGGAAATGGTCCCATAAAGTCAATACCCCATACATCAAACAATTCCACCTCCATTATGTTTGTAAAGGAAGCTCATGACGCCGTGAAATATTACCAATCCTTTGGCATCGATCACAAGTTTTCACAAAGGCATAACAATCCTTGAATAATGTTGGCCAATAAAAACCAGATTGTAATACCTTTGCAACGGTTCGGGTTGGCCCGAAATGTCCCCCATAAGATGATGAATGGCAATGTTGAAGAATCTCTCCAATTTCTTCCTTAGGAACACAACGGCGAATGATAGAATCCCGCGATCTCTTGAACAAAGAACGGATCATCCCACAAATAAGACTTGACATCATGTAAGAATTTTTCTTTTGGTGTGAAGTCAAGTCCGTGGCAAAACTCCTCCCGCTGAGGTAATTAACAAAATCTGCGTACCAAGGTAATGATGTCTCAAGACGCATAATTTGTTCATCGGAAATGATTCTTTTATTGGACTCTCAATCACCTCGTAAGGTTGCTCAAGGCGGGATAGATGATCGGCAACCCCATTCTCGCTTCCTTTTTTATCTCGAATCTCAATATCAAATTCTTGCAAGAGCAAAATCCATCGAATTAATCGAGGTTTTGCATCCTTTTTGGAGAAAAGATATCGGATTGCCGCATGATCCGTGTAAACAATCACCTTTGTACCCACCAAGTATGCTCGAATTTATCAAATGCAAAAACTACCGCCAACATCTCTTTTTCGTGGTGGTGTAGTTCGTGGGCGTTGTCCATGGTCCTACTTGCATAGTAAATAGCTTTAAAGATTCTGTCTCGCCTTTGACCGAGAACGGCACCCACTGCATAATCACTTGCATCGCACATGAGCTCAAATGGTTGAGTCCAATCCGGCACTATCATAATCGGAGCTGAAATGAGTGTCTTTTTATCTATTCAAATGCTCGCAAACACAACTCATCAAAGCAAAATATAGCATCTTTTTCAAGGAGATTACAAAGTGGTTTAACAATTTTTGAAAAATCTTTTATGAATCTCCTATAAAATCCTCGCATGCCCTAAAAAGCTTCTTATACCTTTCACATTTGAAGGTGGGGGTAGCTTTTCAATAGCCACAACCTTCGCCCTGTCAACTTCTAACCCTGTACAAGAAATACGATGTCCAAGTACAATCCCTTCTTTGACCATAAAGTGACATTTTTCCCAATTAAGTACAAGATTAGTTTCCTCACAACGTTGCAAAACCATAGATAAGTTATGCAAACAATGGTCAAAAGAAGTACCAAAAAAGAAAAATCGTCCATAAAAATTTCCATGATTTCCTCAACCATACCATGAAAAATCGCCATCATACACCTACGAAAAGTAGCGGTGCATTACATAACCCAAATGGCATCTGCGAAATGCAAAAGTACCATATGGACATGTAAAAATAGTCTTTTCTTGATCTTCGGGGCAATGGCGATTTGATTGTATCCTGAATAGCCATCAAGAAAACAATAATATTCGTAACTTTCCGCCAACCTTGTCCAACATTTGATCAATAAAGGGGAGGGGAAAATGATCCTTACGAGTAGCTTTATTCAATTTTCTATAGTCAATACATACTCGCCATCCTGTGACGATTCGTGTAGAAATTAATTCATTGTTATCATTTTTCACAACTGTCATACCTCCCTTTTTAGGGACAACTGCATCTTAGGACTCACCCATGCACTATCGTAAATGGCATAAATTATACATGCCTTTAGCCACTTTAAAACCTCATTTCTCACGACTTCTTTCATTGCGGGATTAAGTCGTCTTTGGTGTTCAATAAATGGTTTATAAGATTCTTCTATTAAAATTTTGTGCATTACAATGGAAGGACTTATACCTTTCAAATCGAAATATACCAACCTAAGGCCGACTTATGTTCACGAAGCACACGCAACAACTTATCCAATTCGGATGAAGATAATGAAGCGAAACAATTACCGGGTAAGTTTTATCTTTTCCCAAAAATGCATATTGAAGATGTTAGGAAGTTCCTTTAGTTCTAAAGTACCTTCGGAATATTTTCAATATTGGCATTTTCTAATGCTTCCTTTTGTTTTTCTTTTACAATTTCTTTAGCCTCAAGGGAAAGAATAAACTCAAGCAAATCAATATCATCACTATCTTCCTCATCACATTTCATTATTGAATTAATCAAACAATGTTCTAACGGATCTTTTAAATCTTGTTTTATAACTTCCGTTTGATCACATTGTTCGATTTTATCAATAAAATGACATGTGTGAGGTTCCTCTTGAAATTTCATTGCTTTATAAATGTTAAATAGTACCTCATCATCATTTACCCGTAATGTTAACTCTCCTCGTTGCACGTCAATTAAAGCTCGTCTCGTTGCTAGAAAAGGTCTCCCAAGAATCAATGGCATTTCATGATCTTCCTCCATATCCAACACCACAAAGTCCGCCGGAAATATGAATTTATCCACTTTGATCAACACATCTTCAATCACTCCTCTTGGGTAGGTGAGTGATCTATCGGCTAATTGCAATGTGATGGTGGATGGCGTTATTTCTCCAAGGCCAAGTTTCGAAAAAGAACAACGACATAAGATTAATGCTAGCACCTAAATCACAAAGAGCTTTATTAAAATAAGAATCACCAATAGTGCAAGGGATAGTGAAACTCCCCGGATATCTTAATTTTTGTGGTAGCTTTCTTTGCAAAATGGCGCTACACTCTTCCGTTAGATTGACCGTCTCATATGCTTCCAACCTTCTCTTTCTCGACATCACATCCTTCATGAATTTTGCATAGTTTGGCATTTGCTCGAGTGCATCGGCAAAAGGGATGTTGATGTGAATTTTCTTGAATATTTCCAAAAACTTGGAAAATTGAGCATCCAACTTTTTCTTCTGAAATCTCTGTGGAAAAGGAAGAGCATTTGGTAACACATTATCAGAATTGGAAATTGGTTTTACCTCAATTTTTGCCTTTTCTGATTGCTTATCAATGCCCTCTTCATTTTGGATTGTTTTGAGCTTGCTTCCTCGGTTCTTTGATAGCATGAGCAGGCATCTTTGGTTCATCATATTCCGTCCCACTTCTCAACTTAATGGCCTTGCAATGTTCGGTGGGTTCACCTCGGTGTTACTTGGAAATGTATCAACTTTTACATTTGTGAATTAATAGCCGTGGCCAATTGACCCACATGTGTCCCCAATGATTTGAGATGACTTTCAATTGTTGTAACCCTTGAACCTAAATTTTCTATGTTAGAATCGGCTTTGTTCATCCTTGCTCTTGATTCTACAAGGAATGAACTAAGTAATTCCTCCAAAGATGGCTTTTGTTCTCCCACATGTGTGCTCGTACTTGCTTGATTTCGATATCCCGGAGGTGGTTGCAACACATTTTCGTATTGCTATACGAGAAGTTTTCATGATTGCGAAGTCCCGGATGATAATGTGTCGGCAATTGATTCCCTCTATTGTTGAAACCCCGATTATTCACATAATTTGCTTGTTCCGTATCTGGATTCACAATTTCTTGACTTATCTCCATGACTGCCTCCGATTGTTGTTTTCCACCTGGACTTAGTGTAGCAATTTGCTTTGACAAGGCGGAAATTTGAGAAGCCAATGCGGACATAGTATCAAGTTCAAGAACACCGCAACTTTTCTTGGCGTAGATCTTTGACGGCCATTGATAACTATTGGCAGCCATTTCTTCGAGTAAAAGCATGGCTTCACTTGGAGTTTTAGCCATCAATGTACCTCATTGCAAAGCATCTATAATAGTTCTTGAATGCCCATTCATACCATTGTAGAAATATTGAACCTTTTGCCAATCTGCGTGCACCGTGTTGTGGACACCTCCTCAATAATTCTTTGAATCGCTCCCAAGCTTCGTAGAGTGGCTCAAAGTCGAGTTGATGAAATTGAGCAATCTCACTTTTCAGTTGAAGTGTCTTACTAGGTGGAAAGAATTTTGCCATAAATTTTTCAGTGAGATCATTCCAACTAGTGATACTTCCTGGTGGAAAGGTTTGAAGCCACTGTCTAGCCTTATCACGAAGTGAAAACGTAAATAACCTCAACCGAATAGCTTCATCGGGAACCCCATTCATTTTGATAGTGTCACATATCTCAAGAAAAATAGCCAAATGAGCGTTCGGGTCATCTACGGCACTTCCCCCAAACTGATTTTGTTGCACCATGTTTATTAAGGCCGACTTCAATTCAAAATTGTTCGCATTGATAGGTTGGCGAACAATGCCCGAATAGTTTTGATTTGTGGTTGGTCGAAAATAGTCCCGAATGGCCCTTTCGGTGGTGCAACAATAGGTATGCGGTCTTCATCATCACCGATTCTCGCCATTTTTGTGAATTCGATTCTTCGTGCGGCTCTAATCTTTCAAGCGTTCTTTCAATTTCTGGATCAAATAAGATTAAATTAGCACTTTTATTTTTTCGCATCAACAAGAAAACACAAAAATGACAATGACCCTATTGTAACAAAAGAAACCAATCTAAATTAAAGTAAAACTACTAAGTAATAATATTAGCGCAAATAAGATGAATTATTCCCCGGCAACGACGCCAAAAACTTGTTAGAGAATTTTTCTTACCGCAAGTCTACGGTGTCAAGTTTTAATATAGAGTAGTAAGGTTGTCGAATCCACAGGGAATAATTATCGAATTATTGCTAAGTAATATAATATAGTAGTCTAACTTTATTTAGAAATTCAATTTTTGATGGAGTTGATTATACTAAAAATATTAAAAATAAATTAAAACTATGAAAATATCAATGAGTTTATCCAATTGATTAAATGAATTCTAGAGGTATGATGAATCTAGTTATCCCTTATGTTGTCAATATGATTTATCAATCATCAATTATCAATTTATAAGTCAAGATTTCTACAATAATCATTCCCTTTCTCAAGTGCCAATGATTTTAGATTCAATTGGGAAATCAATATCTCTATAAAAATCACCAATCAAAATCTCAATAAAAGCTATGAATCTTGATAAATGACTTCAAAGGATTCACAAATCTCTCATTCTATGAAATCCTAGGTTATGCTATTCCAAGGTCATGTATTCAATTACCTCTCTCAAGTGTCAAATCAAATACACCAAACAATCTAAATTATTGATCAAGTAATTTAGAAGCAATAGATCCAAATAGCACAAATAAATTGATAGATCTAGATTGACAAACCACAATCTCAAAACATAAGTTCAAACAAAGATTACATCAATCCTCTAGAATTATAGTGTTTAGCTCATGATTAAAGAAAATGAATCCATGAAAATACAACAATACATCTTACAAGATATGAAGAAAGCAACAAAATAAGAACAAGAGTTGAGGATCTTCTCTATTTCTAGATGATAGAAGCCTCCAATCTTCTTCTCCAAATTCTTCTCAAAATGCTCAAATTCTTCTTCCTTGTCTTGTAGTTGTGTTTATTGTCTTCCCAAGGGTTCCAAGATGCCCTAATTTCAAGCCCCAAGGATGGTATTTATAGTCCACAAAAGTCCAAGAAGGGGGTAGGTGAACATAGGATTTTCCGCCCCGGGCGCCTGCGCAAGGCGCGCATGGGCGGCATTTCCAAAGAACTCTCGTCCCATTTATCGCACGCAAGCGCTGCGGCTCCGTATCGCGGCATGGCTGCGGCTGGCGCATGGTATTCGGCGCCATCATTTTTTTCTCGCACATTGTCGCCCAGCTGCAGCGCCACATGCTCGCCTCCAAACTATCCTTCCTGTCACGGTATTTGTGAGGCCAGGTCAGCCGCAGCCGCCCGCCCGTCCTGGCCAAAATACGATTTTTTTTCTTCTTTCTACGCGATTTCTTCTTTCTTCAAGCCGTTTTTCACCGTTTTCTTCATTTCTCGGCTACCAAATCAGATTGACTCTACATCGACTCTAATTGAAATAAATAGGACTCTAACGACTCTAAAAACACCCAAAATAAAACCAAATTCTACTCTAAAATATCAAATAAGTTGGTAAAATACCAACTTAACACCCTTTAATGGGAAAAGTGATTTTTCTATTTGGCAACAAAAAATGAAGGGGATTTTAATTCAGCAGAAATGTTTTAAAGCTATTGATCAAAAGTACACGATAAGGATATCTCTTTGAAATAAAATCAACTTGATGAATTTGCTTACTCATCCATTATCCTTAATCTGCCTGATGTTGTTTTGAGAAAAGTTGGCAAGTTAACTTCTGCCAAAGCCCTTTGGGAAAAATTGCAAGAACTTTACATTGAAACTTCCCTACCCTCAAAACTCTTTCTACTTGAAAAGTTTTTTAGATTCAAACTTGATTTGACTAAGGATATGGATGAGAACCTGGATGTTTTTACAAAATTGATACAAGATATCAAACTTACTGGTGATAAAAACATTGATGATTATACTCCTATTGTGTTGCTAAATGCCATCCCTGATTCTTATGCTGATGTGAAATCTGCCATTAAGTATGGTAGAGACTCTATCACCCTTGATACTGTGATTAATGGCCTTAAGAGTAAGGAATTAGATCTGAAAATATCCAAGGGAATGAATGAAGGGGGTCGGGAAGGTTATGCATGTCGGGGGTAGACCTCGAGAATAGGAGGAATGGGAATAACAATAACGAAACTCTAGTAGAAAGAGGAGTAAAAGCATAGGGAGATCCATTCTGTGCCTAAGAACAATAAGAAATGCTATAAATGTGGTGAACATGGCCATTACATAAAAGAATGTACAAAGCCCAGGAATAACTGAACAATAATCAAAACAACAATCGAATAACAAGAACCAAACCAATGATTACGTGAACTTGACAACGGTAATGATCACATGGGTGATGTGTTTATGGTGCATGAAGTTCATGATTTCGTGAATGTTGTGCCTTCAAATTCTTTCAAAGTGAAAATGATTGGCTTATTGACTCTGCTTGCACATTTCACATGACACCTTTTAAACACTTATTTGCCTCATATATACTTGCGTGCAAAATGGATGCATTTCTATGGCAAATGATAAGAAATGTCAAGTGATTGGTGTTGGTCTTGTGTGCTTGAAACTTGATTCTGGTTTTGTTTTGACTCTAAATGATGTAAGGCATGTTCTCGATCCGTCTAACAACTTGATCTGTGCTATGCTTGAGCATGATGGTTATGAGGGAAGATGGGGTAAGGGTTTGATGAAAATCATGAAAGGTTCCCTTATTATTGCTAAAGCTGAAAAGAAAAGGAACCTATATGTTTGTAATGCTGAGTCTGTCTCTTGCATGATAAATTCTGTGAACAATGTGAACTCTATGACCAATGTGAACTCGTGATTGATAAAATCGAACTACGGCATAAAAGGCTTGGTCATATAAGTTCTAAAGGTCTTGAATTGTTGCATAAAGAAGGATGTTTTGGAAATGATAAACTTACTTGTGTTCCCTTCGTGACTCATGCATTTATGGTAAACAACAAAGAGTCGGTTTCCTACTTCATCTTATCCTAAACAATCTTCATGCACCGACATTCTTGAATACTTACATGCCGATGTTTGGGGCCTGCTAGTGTTCCTACACACATGGTGGGAACAGGTATTTTCTATCCGTGATTGATGATTTTTCAAGAAAAGTGTTTGTATTTCTTATGAAAAACAAGTCGATGTTTTTGAAAAACTTCAAAATTGGAAAATCTTGATAGAAAATCGATCGAAAGAAAATCAAGTATTTGAGAGCGATAATGGGTTGGAATTACGCAACCAACTCATTGATCAACTTTGTGTTGACTCAGGCATTGTAAGACACAAGTTGTGCCTTACACCCTCAAAAAATGGTGTTCTTTGAGAGGATGAATAGAACTCTTTTGGAAAGGGTGAGAAGTATGTTAAGTACATCCGGACTTTCCAAAAAGTTAAGGGTGAAGTCGTTCATACGCCGCTTATGTGATAAATAGATCACCATCTGTACCTTTGAAAGGTAAATACCCCGAACAAGTTTGGTCGGTAAACTGTGGACTTTTCAAATTTAAAATTTTTGGTTGTTCAGCCTTTGTCCACCAAAAGGTTGACAAACTTGATCCAAGATCTTTAAAATGTGTTTTTTGGGATACCCCGATGGGGTTAAGGGCACAGATTGTGGTCTAAATCAAAATGGTTTTAAAGTGTTGATTAGCGGGGATGTGGTTTTTAATGAAAATGAGTTCCCCGCCTTGATGTTTCTAAAAATGTTTCAAACTCAAAACCCCACTACTCCTAATAAGGTGGAGCTTTCTAATGTGCCTTCTATTTTTCGTGAATGATAACGATATGATATGATTGATCGAGCATGATCCCGTGAATGCTAATGATGTGCACAATGATATTGAGAATGATAATGAATTGAATGATAATGAGCATGATGAATTTCCTCTTGTTGACACCTTTGAATTGAATCATGAGCATCCGAAAATGATAACTTGAATGATTATGTGTTAACCGAGAGATAGAACAAGAAGGAACATTAGAATCCCTAATAAGTTTTTGATTTTCACTTAACTTCTTATGTGTTCTCGGTGTTTGAATCAATTGAAAATTCCGAGCCTAAAACCTATCTTGATCTTTGTGAACTCTGTGAATTACGTGAAATGGCCGAGTGTTATGCAAGATGAAATGACTTCTTTGTATGTGAATAACACTGGGAACTTGTTCCAAAACCATTAATTGTTCCATTGTTGATTGTAAATGGTTGTTTAAAATCAAACAAGAGAATGAAGGTGTTAGATACAAAGCTAGATTAGTCAAAGAGGTTTTACTCGAGAAAGAAGGCATTGATTACACCGAGATTTTTTTGTTGTGAAGTTTGTAATCGTGAGAATTATGCTAGCTTTGGTGGCTCGGTTTGACTGGGAACTAAAGCAACTTGATGTTAAAAGCGCTTTTTTACATGGTGATTTGGAAGAACAAATTTTTATGAAACAACGAAGGTTTTGAAGACAAATCCAAACCTAATCATGTATGTTTGCTGAGAAAGTCTTTGTATGGTTTAAAGCAATCTCCTAGACAGTGGAATAAAAAATTTGACCAGTGCATGCTTGATTTGAAATTCTGTAGAAGCAAATTTGACCATTGCCTGTATTTCAAACTTGATGCTATGTCTCCTGTTTTCTTGCTGATCTATGTGGATGATATGCTTTTGACTGGACCATGCATTAAGGCTATTGATCATGTTAAAAACTGCTTAAGTGCTAAGTTTGACATGAAATTCTTAGGTGATGCTAAGAAAATACTTGGTATGAATATTGATAGGGATAGAAATAATTTTGTGCTTTATCTTCATCAATCTTCATATGTTGAGAAAATTTTACAAAAATTCTCTATGAGTAATGCAAAATCTGTGAATGTCCCACTTGCTGCTCACTTTGTGTTAAGTAGGGATCAGTCCCCTAAAACTGATCTTGAAATCTCTTCTATGCAAAACATTCCCTATGCTAATGCCATTGGATCTGTTATGTACTTAATGGTCGATCTTAGGCCGGACATTGCCTATGCTGTTTCTTGCCTTAGTAGATTTATGTCTAATCCTGGTTTGGTGCATTGGAATGCTTTAAAATGGTTATTGAGATATCTAAGACATTCAACTGATTATTGCCTTAAATTTTCTAAGTGTGAAAATGGTGTTGTTTTAAAAGGATATGTGGATTCAAACTATGCAAATGATAAAGATAACAGAAAATCAACAACTTCTTATGTTTTTACACTTTGTGGCTCTTGTATAAGTTGGAAATCCCAACTGCAACATATTGTGGCCCTGTCTACAACAGAGTCAGAATATGTTGTTGTTAATCGGAGCTTTAAAAGAAGCTTTGTGGCTTAAAGGTCTTGTTTCAAATTGGTTTTCTAAAACAAAATGTTGTTGTATTTTTCGACTCCCAAACGGTATTGACTTTGTAAGAATCCAGTTTTTCATGAGAACAAAACATATTGATGTTAGATTTCATTTTATAAGGGATATTGTTTCTAAAGGACTTGTCATGCCGGAAAAAGTGGCATCCGAATACAACCTGGCCGATATGGGTACTAAGTGTCTACCCTTATCAAAGTTCAAAACTTGTTTGAAAATTCTAAATTTTGACACTGGTGATTGATTACCCGGTTAGTTGACCTTATGTTGGGTTTGACAGTTACTATGTGTTTCTGCTGAATCCAAAACTGTTGAGTTAATGTTTGATGTGTGCTTATATTAATTCAATGGGGAACTTGACTTCTCGTGTGTGCTTGTTGAGATCCTTTCTTAGTTGCGATTAGCTTTAGTGTCGCCAGAACTTAAGTCCTTCTTAGCTTAAGTGCTGGGAAGGCAATCGGCGATGATGATGACCAGTTTAAATTTTCCCAGGTTTGTCTAATGAAATCCAATGAGCCAAAGGTGGAGATTGTTGTGTAATTGGCCCATTTGTTTTTCAATGGGTTGGCCCAAATGCAGCCCAAAGCCTCCAGCCCATATCCTACACCCATTGAGTTACCCGGGTTGTGTGTTTGGGTTGCGGAACCCGTTTAATACTCCGCGGATCCCATTGTGCCATCTGAGCCGTTGGTTTTTTACCTCTTGATCGTGGCCGTTCATCTGGACTATTAAAAGGTTCCACCCGAACCCTAATCTTCATTCTGTTAGTTTTTCACTCTCTCTCATCTCTCTCTCTCTATACTCTCTCGAATCTTCCTGTGGTTTTCCTTCTCTGTGAAATCCGATCTCTCATCGGAGTTTCTGTGAAATCTTGAGTGTTTTGACATACTGAGTGTGTTCTTCTTCACTAGTTCACATCCTTTGTGTACGAACTGGTTGGGGTCAAAACTAGGGTTTCTGGGAGGAACTAGGGTTTGGTGATTCGGTTTTTTTTTTTCGGGTCTCTGGGTGAGGATCTGGGTTCTTTGTGAGGTTTAGGGCAAGGCTTTGTGGTCCGCCTCTGTTCTTGTGGTTCTGCGGATTTCTCTGGTGACTTACCGTGGTGGTTTTTGGGAAAACTGGTCCTGAGCCGAAATCTCTTCTATATTTCGGTTTTAGGGTTTTATCCCTTACATTTTTGCTTTGTGTTAATTTGTCTGTTTCATTGTAATTTTCTGTACATCTCTTGTACTTTATTTCTCTAAAGTGTCTAGAGTTGAAATCTGTATAATAGGTTTATTGAGTCTGTATTTGTACTTGATACTTCGTGTATCAATCTTTAGAGGCAGATAGATACCCAACACAGACTTTTTTTTATTAATTTTTTGATAGGATTTGAATCCAAGACCTAAAGTTTCAATGAGGCCAATCGTGACAATATTAAATTTATATTGTTATCACAATATATAAGTTTGGTGAGATTTGAACCAATTATTTTGTTTCTAGGAGATATAATTACAGAATTTGGTTTAATCAAACAAAAGGACTGAAACAATAAATGGCATGAAATGGCCAAAAAAAAAAATATATAAGTGGGGCACCTGGAAGTTCAAAATAGCCAAATACTGTGGTTTGATTAATCAAAAAGAATAAAGCAAGGTTCCAAAAATGGTTTTAAAGTTATTCTTGATTGTGACAATGCACTTAAACGAAAAGAAGGAAATGTCTACATCTTTTAAAATTAAATAGTTTAATCTAAGGTTTCAGAAAAAAATAAAGTTTTATTTAATATGGCTCAATTAATTTCGATGTTCAAGATTCTACAAGAACAATGTACCATATATATAACCATATTTATATAATTTATCGTACTAATTCAAAAGTGAATTTTGACAAGTGATTTGATATCTTAACCTGACAAATTGCCAATGTACTTGCCCGTTTGACTAATTAATAGAACAAACAACATGCCTCACTCTTTTTAATTGCAATTAAATTCTATTGCATGGTACTGATTTTCTAATATTTTGTTCATAAAATATACGTAGTGACGGTTACTATTTAAAAATTGGGTTGATTACAAAAAATTATCCCTAAAGTTTAGCCTAATTACAAGAGAAACCGATTAATCTTTCAAAATTAAAAATACTGTGTATTTTTTTTACAAACTTCACCCTTAAGAGAGAGTTATTTATTAGATAAATAAAAACCTCAATCGGGTGCTTATAACACATTGAGGGAGTATTGTAATATTGAAAGATAACTAGGAATATATGTAATTAGACTAAAAAAGTTTGCAATCATCCTAAAAAAAAATAATAAAATTTACAATAAAAAGTTACAAATCAACTACCCTATAACTCTATAAGGGGTCTATCTATGTATCCTAATATACATAAAATAGTACTTGGACCAAAAAAAGGGTTGAAGACTGGTCAACATCAGTGCATGTATATAGTAGCCATTATGAAGGACTGATGAAGTTTTGTATTTTTCCAAGGCTTGAAGGACACAAAAGCTATATAGCTGATGATAAAGCAAATAGAAAGATAACTGCTTTTATCATAATCCTGTCCTTATTTACTCACCTCCTGCTTTTTACCCATTTTGGAATTTTGTTTGTACATTGAAATGAAGTTGGCCTTAAGTATGTAGTGGTTGTTTTGCTTGGCCAGCTTAATCATAAGTATGTAGTCTTGTTTTTCTTGGTAGATGAAGTGAAATTCTTGTTAGTTGGTAAAAACCACTATCCTTTATAATTCAATGTCCAACAATGGATTAAGTAGAGGAAATTTGTCCAAACAGAGTGGAAATTTAGATGAGATTGTTCTCATTATCATCCACCTATATCTGTCATTGTTATATGCTTAGTTGAATTCAAACACAGGTTTGGCAGCTTGCTTCTGAGTAAATTATTAAAAGGAATTTAGATTGTATTTGAGAAATTACCCAAAAAAAATTCTTAGGAATATAATTACAAAAACTACCATTGAGGTTTAGGCGAATAACATAAAACACCAGTTATGTTTCAAGATAACAAATATCCCTGTAGATATTACAAACACCCCTTTAAGGTCCGAATCTAATGGTGCAATTGGAAAATAGATACAAATGTTACAAATACCCCTTTGAGGTTCGAATCTAATGGTGCAATTGGAAAATAGATACAATGTCAAAGGGTTATTGTAATTTCATAAGATAAGTAGGTTATTTTGTAACTATACTAAACCTTGAGGGTATTTTATGTAAATAACTCAAAATCTTATTATACAATCTAATGGATTGTAATGGTATGGATGAGAAACTGCTAAAAAAATTACACTTGAAATTCACTTGCTTCTGAGTGAAATCTTCCTTGTTTAAAAGGAAGAAAAAGAAGATGCTCCTGAGTTAAGAATGGCCATTATTTTGATAATGGCAAACATCATTCTAATTAATTAACAGTGCCCCTAGGTCCCTCTTGCTCCCAAAAGCAATCCAATTATTTTCTTCTCTCTCTCTCTTTTTTTTCCCTAAATAACAATCCAAATATATTCTCATACCAACTAAAATTACTATTTCTCACTCCCTCTTTTTCTTCAATCTTTATTTCTCTAGTCCCCATGCATCATCCCACAACAAAAAAAAAAAAAAAAAAAACACCCACACACACAGTATCTTTCTTCTACTGGGGTCTCTGTACCAGTTATATAGCACTCTTTCTTCCATTCTGCACATGAGAGATGCAATTTCCAATGGAGATTCTCAATCCCAACTACAACTTGTTTCTGCTAATGTTATTTTCTTTGATTATGATGATAGAGCCAATTTTGGCTACTGATCCTCTCTCTTATTCCCTCTTGAGCTTAAAATCTGAGTTTCTTGATAATACCAATACTTTAAATGATTGGTATTTGCCTTCTGATTTTAAGCCCTCTACCCAAATTATTGCATGTTCTTGGACTGGAGTGAAATGCAGTCAAAATTCTTCAAAAATCACAACTTTAGACCTTTCAATGAAGAATCTTGGGGGTTCATTGTCAGGAGAACAGTTTAATCTCTTTGTTGATCTTATTGAACTCAATCTCAGCCATAACTTTTTCTCAGGTCAACTTCCTGTTGGTATTTTCAACCTCACAAGCCTAAAAACATTAGATATTAGCAGGAATAATTTTTCTGGTCATTTTCCAAGTGGGATTTTCAATCTTCAAAATCTTGTTGTTCTTGATGCATTTAGCAACAGTTTTTCAGGGCCTTTACCAGGTGATGTTTCAAGAATTGAGTCACTAAAAATTCTCAATTTTGCAGGGAGTTATTTCAGTGGACCAATCCCAGCAGATTATGGTAATTTTAGGGCAATTGAGTTTATTCACTTGGCAGGGAATTTTTTGAGTGGGAATATTCCCTCTGAGCTTGGGAATCTGAAAACACTTTCTCATATGGAGATTGGGTATAATTCATATGAAGGTGAAATCCCATGGCATTTTGGTAATATGAGTGATCTTGTATATCTTGATATTGCAGATGCTAATATTTCAGGTTCAATCCCAAAGGAATTTAGCAATCTCACAAAACTAGAATCACTTTTTTTGTTCAGAAATCAGATTAATGGGAAAATTCCATGGGAAATTAGCAAAATCTTGACACTCAAAAGCTTGGATCTTTCTGATAACCTTCTTTCTGGTCAAATTCCAGAGAGCTTTTCTGAGTTGAAAAATCTTAGATTGCTGAGTTTAATGTATAATGACCTTTCTGGCCCTGTCCCTCAAGGCATTGCTAAGCTTCCACAACTTGATACTCTTCTTATATGGAATAATTATTTTACAGGGTCACTTCCAGAGGACTTAGGCAGATTTTCAAGACTTAAACATTTAGATGTTTCAACAAATTATTTTGTTGGTAATATTCCATCTGATATTTGTGTTGGAGGGGAGTTACAAAAATTGATCCTGTTTTCAAATAATTTCACTGGAGGGCTTTTCCCATCTATTTCCAATTGTTCGTCTCGTTCGCCTTCGGCTCGAAGATAATTCGTTTTCAGGTGAAATATCTCTACAATTTGGCAATTTACCACATATTTCATATGTGGACTTGTCAAGAAATAGGTTTACAGGAGGGATTTCATCTGATGTTGATCAGGCTTATGAGCTTCAGTATTTCAATGTGTCTTATAATTCAAAACTTGGAGGTATTTTGCCAATGAAATTATGGTCTCTGCCTAATCTTCAGAATTTTTCCATGGTTTCTTGTGGCGTATCAGCAAATATTCCTCCATTTGAGAATTGCAAGTCAGTTTCTGTTATTGAATTGAGATTGAACAATTTATCAGGAGATATCCCGAAAAGTGTGTCAAATTGTAAGCATCTTTTGATAATGGATCTTGCTAATAATAACCTAACAGGCTCAATACCAGCCGAGCTCGCAAGCTCGTCGAGCTTGAGACTTCTTAACGTGTCGTATAATGATATCTCGGGTTCGATTCCTTCGAACCGGGCTTTCAAAACAATGGACCGAAGTGCGTTTTTCGGTAATCCGAAGCTCTGTGGGGCCCCTCTGAGACCTTGTCGTCGTGAAAATGATATTTCAAACGGACTCGAATTAGGAAGCCGACGAGCGCAAAAATTAGCATGGGTTCTCATATTATGTGCTGTCATAGTTTTATTCATCATGGCTGCTGTTTTCGGGATAGTGTACTTCAAAAGAGGAAGTAATGGACAATGGAAAATGGTTGTTTTTAACGGACTTCCTCAATTTACAGCAAAGGATGTTTTGAGAAGTTTTGATTACGTAGAAACATTGCCAGATTCGATTGGGAAAGTGGTTTTACCGACAGGAATTACTGTTTCGGCTAAAAAGATCGAATGGGGACCGAAAGAAATGAAAGTTATGTTAGAAAGTTTGACGAGGATAGGAAATGCGAGGCATGAGAACTTGACGAGATTGCTGGGGATTTGCTATAATAATCGTCTTGCCTATTTGTTGTATGATTATTTGCCTAATGGTAATTTAGCAGAAAAGATCGGTATGAGGAGAGATTGGGAAACTAAGTGTAAAATATTGATTGGGGTTGCAAGGGCACTCTGCTTTCTTCATCATGATTGTTATCCGGCTATCCCACATGGGAATCTGAAGGCGAGCAATATAATTTTCGATGAAAATATGGAACCCCATTTGGCCGAATATGGACTCAGTTCGATCGTTGGATCGAGTAATAGTCCACTGCCAGCAAAGATCAGAAAGGAGACAGGTATATTTTTCTTCTGTGAAAGAATACTGCAATTTTTATGCAATACTTTCTGTGGTGTTGCATGACTGTGAGAGAATTAGTGTTGTAATTGCTTGTATAGTTCTATGTGACGGCATGTTATTTATTTTTGTCCACAAGCAAGAGTTTAGGTTTTTGTTAGCTATTGCATATTTATATCTATTGTACGCAGAAAACAATAAGATGTTCTAGTGAGCTTTAGGGAGTGTTTGCAAAATAACTTATGCTTTAACAAAAAGTGATTTATTGTGGTAGAAGTGAAAAGCAGTTGAAAATCATAAATTGGTAGTGTTTTTCTTATTAGAAGCTAAAAGTTGAAAAAGTTAAGAGAGTGTGTTTAGTGAAAAAGTTGCAAAATTGTTTTATTTGTGTAAAACCCGAACCCGAAAGCAGAATCAGAAATCTAAAGTAACCCTCCCCTTGCTTTTAGATTCTGATTAAATTATGCAGAATCAGAAACATATGTTGGCATTTTCATTCAAAAGCTGACAATCACTTTTTGTAAGTGTTTGCAAACACTCCCTTAATTTAGATATTCATGATGGCTTCCTAAAAATCAGATTACAACTGACGAAAGTAGTTGTCACGTCTCTGATTAAAGCATGAATGTTTCCGAAGAACTTATCTGTGTTATTTCCCATTATTACTGAGACATGTAATGCCATTTGTTTCTTTTCTTGAACTCTTCTGCATATGTCAAGTGCCTTAGACCAAATCCCTAAGCTTCCTCTTTTTCTTCTTCTTAATCGAAAAATCTATCGTTTTCAAAGTATCAATATTATATATTTGGACAGGCGGATTTCGAACATCCATAAGCGAGGAACTTTACAAGGACGTATACAATTTTGGGGAACTCATTCTGGAGGTCCTAACAAATGGTCGACTTGCAAATGCATCGGAGATCACACAGCACGCTCAAAGAGAGGATCTCATAAAAGAAGTTGCTAATGAGAATGACATTGTTCTTTCCCTCTCGTTCCAAGAGGATGTGAGATCGGCTATTGAAGTTGCTTTGCAATGCACGAGAAGTAGGCCATCGGATAGACCATCGATGCAAGAAGCATTGAAGCTGTTATCTGGGCTGAAATCGGTAACGAATGGGATGGCACGTAAGGCATAAAATAGGTGTGCAGTTTAGCTTTCCACTTAAAAAAGAGTTGATTTTGGTGTTTGATTGTTTGATAGTTGATGCATGTGTCATAAAATGTTTTCTGTAAAATAGAGGAATACGAGTTATTTGAGTATGTAAAATATTGAGTGGCATATAAGCATTTAATACAGTGTTTCTTCTGCTATTTTGTTAAGGGATACTTACAAAAACTACCCATGAGATTTGGGATAATTACAAAAAAACCGAGAGAACCTTCAAAATTACAAAAAGCCCTCTAAAAAATTTGATTATGCCTTAAAGGTAATATGGTAACTGTTATATTTTTACAAATGTGAAGGGGCCATTTGAAATGTTTTCTCTTATGAAGGGGTAAAGTGTAATACAGAACCAAAGATTGATGGGATTTTTGTAATTTTCAAAAATCTCTCATTTTTTTGTTATTAGCTGTTCTTGTATTTATCCCTTTTGTTAATGATCCTTTCTTATGTGAAGTGAAGAATCATAATGGCTTCAGTGTCTGAACATGGCATCAATTACTGAGGTTTCCTAAATTTTCCCAATTATAAAAAGATGCACAAAGAGTAGTTTATCAGATACACTAAATAGCACTAAGAAATTTGGTCATCTGTACGAGAATATCTGTACATAACATAGGGAGTGAACTTTTACTTTTAGAAGAATTGATTTATTCTAGTAGAAGTAGAAGTAGAAGTAGTTAAGAATCAGAAATTGGTAGGGTTTGAAAATAGAATCACAAGTTGTGAATCAGAAGTTGAGAATATTTGGTGAAAAGTTGGAAAAATGCTTATTTATTTGTAAAAGTCAAACAGGAAGTGTTTCAAAGACTAAAGCTCCTCGCTTATAGATTCTGATTATATAAAGTGAGTCTCTTGCGAGACCGTCTCACGAATCTTAATCTGTGAGACGGAGCCCCAATTTGACCCGACCCAAGCCCAACTCCTCCTATCAGTCTTACCCGCGACCGCTTTTGATTTTCTGCCGCAAAGCTAAGAATAATATTCCTCTGGTTTTGGTCAGACTATTTTGATATTAGTTCCTCTCCTTTTTTCAATTACGATTCTTGTCTACCAATAATCCGATCGAGGCGTCTTTCCAAATCTCAAAGATCATCTACCGAGTTTAAAAGTGAACTTTAAATATTTAATTATTTTATTTTCATATTGTTGGAAAAGAAGAGTTGTAGAGCTTGTCAATCTCAACAATGGCAGAAAAGTGGACTTGATTCATCATAATATATTTTCCTTGCACATTACACTCTCTTCAAATATCAACCATCAAACATTTCAAACTTTCGCACAATCAAACTTCCATTGTCGGACCTCTCCATTAATGGAGATTTTGAGTTTTAAATCTGATTTTTTTTTTTCACTCTCTTGAAAGGGTTTTGGCCGAAAATGAAAGGAAAAAAATGAAGAAAACAAAGGGAAAAAAAGAGAAGACAAATGGAAGAAAAAAAGAAGAAAAAAGAAAAAGATTGGAAACCATAACTGAAAAGTGTTAAATATTCAGCTGAAAAGTATTTAATGTTGAACTGAAAAGTATTACACTTTGAACTAAAAAGTATTATAGTTTTAAGTGAAATAGTATTACACATTTAAGTAAAAAGTATTACATGTTGAACTGAAAAGTATTACAGTTTTAAGTAAAAAGTATTAGATATTTATGTGTAATAGTTGAAGTGAAAGTATTGCATATTGAACTACAAAGTATTACGCATTTATCAATATCATGTCAGTATTGATTCTTTGAAAATAGATACTTTTCATATTAAAAATGATACTTTTCGAGAAAAAACTAATATTTTTTAATTATCATCACACTCAATGGTTAGCCTAATATTTACGAAAATGTCACCAATGTATGGGTCATGGGTCATGGGGGATCCCTATCACAAAATGTGACCCTTGAGACCGTCCTATATGAGTTGTTGCCAAAATATTTTTTTTTTTCTAATAAAAAGTGATATTGTTAAACAAGGTTATACATAACTTTGCAAGTAAATAATCAATTATATATGTTACTTTGAAAATGTATACGTTTCATAATAAAGTAATACTTTTAAAATGAAAAATGATACTTTTCAGGTATAATATAATATAAAGAACTAATAAAATGTAATTTTGTTACTCTTTGAAACAAATATTTTTTAGAGTAAAAGTGATACTTTTTTAATACAAAGTAATACATTTGAACAAGGGTGCATATAACTTTGTAAGTAAATAATCAGTTTTGTTACTTTGAAAACGTATACTTTTTAGAATAAAAGTGACACTTTTTCAATAAAAAGTGATACTTTTCGAATTTAAAGTCATATTATGTTAGGAAAACTACTAATGTAATTTTGTTACTTTGAAAACATATACTTTATAGAGTAAAAGTAATACTTTTTTAATAAAAAATGACACTTTTGGACAAAGTTGTATATAACTTTGCAAGTAAATAATTACTTTTGTTACTTTAAAAACGTCTACTTTTTAGAATTAAAGTGATACTTTTTTTAAAATAAAAATTGATATTTTTCGAGTCTAAAGTGATATTATGTTAGAAAAACTACTAATGCAATTTTGTTAATATAAAGAAATATATTTTTTACACTAAAAGTGATACTTTTTTTTAGTAAAAAGTGATACTGTTAAACAAATTATATGTTACTTTGCAAGTAAATGATCGGTTATGTTCCTTTGAAAATGTATACTTTCCTGAGTAAAAGCGATATATTTTTTAATAAAAGGTGATACTTTGAGACCACATAATATTACAAAAATGACACTGTTCCATAGAAAACTATTCTGACGCTTTGATATTATAAAAATACAACCGCGTCCTAATAACGATGATTCACCTCCTAATATTACAAATTAATTTGTACCAAATTGGTACATTTCTTGTCCTACCAGAAGATATACACGTCCACCTACAAGTATTTGCCATGGATAATTATTTTGTACTTGAGTTCCATCAAAAATGATAATAGTGGCATACTCGCTCATGAATTAGGTAAAAAATATAAATCAAAGCAAGATATTTTGATTTGTATTCTAATTTTAAAATTCAATAGCTAATTAATGTTTTTTTTTTTATCGGTAGCTAATTAATGAATTTGATGTTGAACTTGAACTAGAACCAATCAACAACGTGGGTCGCTCTCTCTATTGGTTGTTTCTGGAGTGAGAATGCATTTTACGATTAATGTTGGGCAATTCTGTATTGAATCGCCAAAAGGTGTGGGGCTAAAAATAGAGAGAAAATATATTGATCGCCACAAATAACAAAGAACGGTGAGACACGTGACTAACTGACTATCCAACGCCCCAAATTTTAAAAGAAGATCCGCGGGTTTTGGATATTGGATCCGTCTCACGGATTTAGACTCCTGAGACGGTCCTATACAAGTTTTTGCCTTATATAAAACAGAATTTGATTGAATAAAACAGGATTAGAGTAGAAGTTGAAATTTGCAAACACTACAAAGTGATTTTTTTCAGCAAAAAACTAAGAAATGCTTGTTTCAGTGATTGAAAACACTCTCATAGATTATTCTCGAGAAGTACTACTAATTTATTTATTGTATGGGTACTTTCAGAACACAAATTTGAATTCCAAAAAAACAAATTATCAAAGCTAGCAACATCATTTCTCAAGCTCTTCAAGGTTTACACAATCAGGAAACAATTCTCATATCCCTCTTTTGAGTCACCCCACAAGGACATTGCTGCATTCTTTAGTATTGGAGGGTGAGATACATATTTGGTTCTTCAAAATATAAAGGGACCAAGATTTTGAATTTCATAAAATTTGGGGTAAATTACAAAAACTACCTTCGAGCTTTAACCTAACTAAAAAACTCCAGTTATCTTTCAAAATTACAAATACTTATTAATTTACGAACACCCGCTTTGACGTGTGTATTTTCTTAACAAATACCTCCTTTAAAATAAAAACAAATGTTAGGACTTAGACCTTAGGAAGATACTTATGATTTTGAAACATAGTTAGAATTTATTTGTAATTAAACTAAACCTTAATGGAGAGATGGTACTTGGCCTTACCTATTAGAGGTGAAATTAAGAGTTCAAACTCCATCGCTTCGTATCATTTCTAATGGTTCGAATTTGTACTTATTAAGAAAAAAAATGAACCTTAACGGTATTTTTGTAGTTAACCCTAGAGCGTTACAAACAAAGAGTAGAGGGGTTGCCTGGTCTAGCTTCGTCGATGGCGTTTACTCTTTTTTTTTTCAAACGATAGAATTTTATAAAATCTCATTAGAATCAAATTACATTTCCTGTAACCAACTGGTTACAAAAATTCCAATGATTAAATTAACCAATACGGAAACGGGGGACGCCATACATTTGAGCATTCCCCCTCAATGGCTAAAGCAGCCAATCTAGAGCAAAGGGCCTTACAACTAAACATTTCAAAACAAAAAGAAACAGAGGTAAACAGGTTTTTGAGAACATATATGTCTTCGGCAATCGTCATCGTTGAAACTTCGAATGAGCATTCTTGATTCAGTCTATTGGCGATCTCCTCAACATCTGTGTACACCACAATTTTAGAACACTGTCTTTCTGCTGCATTAACGAGCGCATGTCGAACGGCCAAGAGCATAACTTCAACTGGATCCAAATGTCGATCCCTAAAAGAGCTCCAAACCATTATCACATCCCCATTACATTTTTCAACACCCCACCATACCCAACAGTCCCTTTCTTTGAACTGGTAGCACTAACTTCACATCCATGAAGTCCTACTCCCACTCTTGAAAGATGCTGTTGATCTTTGATTTTTCCAACCATCTTCTTAACAGGCTGTTTACAAACACTCATATTAATTTCCTTGAATTCCATCCACTCATTCCAAGCATTTTCCACAACTTGTCTTTCCTCGTGTTTAACTCCTTGGAACACCCACAAATTCCTAGCCTTCCACAACCACTACAAAATATATGTTGACAGCTCCATTCTTTCCTCCGCACAGTCTTGCTTGTCAATTGTGCACAGGTGCAGCCACCAGCTTTTGTAGCAACCCTAAAATCTCTCCAATCCCTTCCAAGACACAGGTGATAGTTTTCATACCAATTTAGCTCGAGGGCAAGTGAAGAAAATGTCTTCAACATTTTCATCATCCTCCCTGCAGAAGTTGCAGATAAAGTCACTTCCCACCCCTTTTTTTCCCAACTGAACTTTAGTGGCAATATGGTTATGCCAGCATCTCCAAATAAAATTCTTGAGCTTCCTTTTGATGTTCATCTTCCATGTTTTCTGCCACATTTCCCCTTCATTCTTCCTGGTGTCACTAGACTCTGGTATTTCTTGTTCCAATAGCAGCTTACTTTACTTTGAGCAACATATGCATTATGTACTGAAAATTGTCCTTTGATGTCAAAGTGCCAAATGAGCCTGTCCTTCCTTCCACAATGACTAATGGGAGTGTTAAGAATAAGTTGTGCATTTGTTTCACAGAAAGAATTAATCACAGTGTTAGTATTCCAAGATTTCCCATCCTCATTCATCAACTCTCTAACCCAAACAAGGTTCTCATCCCACCCAATCTGCTTCACTGGATTAAAATCTGGAATTTTAGGTAACCAAGGTGAATCCCAAATTCGAATTGATTTCCCATCTCCCACTTGGTATCTAATTCCCATTTTAAAGTTCTCCCTCGCACTCAACCAACATCTCCAAAGCCAAGAATCATTACAATGAGGCACAATGTTCACTTGGTTTTATACCATTGATTTGGGCTTCCGAGACTAGAGTTTTGTGTTGTTTTTCAGTATTTTGAGTCATTTTTGTTATATCTCATAGGTTAGGTATTAATTTCCATTATTTCGAGTCATTTGAGTGGCCAAGCCATGTTGAGGGCCAATTATATTGAGTCTAGAGTCTTTGTAATGAGTCGTGTATCAAAAGAAGAAAAGATGATCAAACAACGAGAGATTTATTTGAAGAAATACCCAAACGCGTATGAAATTTCCATTACTGGCAGGGTTTAGTGTTTTGGTCATAACTCTCTCTACAAAATTGATATTGAGCTGATTCAAGTTGCTATGGAAATTTAAGAGAGAGGGCTACAACTCTTATGAAGACACCCAAAGCAAATTCGGACGTGTGGATGGCGCTACAGTGCGAAAAAGAGGCATTGCGCGCAAAACGGGCCTTGTGCGGCGCTCGAGAGTGTTCTCACAGCGCTGCAGCGCTCCCTCCTTAGTCTTTGCAGCGCCCGATACTGAAAATTGGGCGATCTCGATTTGTGTTTTGGCACTGCAGCGCCCATTTTCGAGCGCTGCAGCGCCCGTGGGCGGACAAAATAATGAAACTCAGATTTTTGGATCTAAAAGAAGGGTACTATAAATAGATACATGGGAGGCTTGATCTAGGGCATGGAAGACACTTGGGGATGAAAACCAACACCACCAAGACCCAAGGAAAGAGTTGGGGAAGAAGATTGGAGACATTTATCATCTAGAAATAGATAAGATTCTTCTTTAATCTCTTTAATTCCTTCTTAATTCCTTCTTTGTTGTTTCTTGTATAACATTTGAGATGCATTCTCATTTGATTATGGGTATTTGTATTTTCATCATGAGCTAAACTTTATAATTCTAGAGGGATGATGTAATCTATGTTTGAACTTATGTTTTGATATTGTGGTTTGTCAATCTAGATTTCCCAATCTATTTGTGCTATTTGGATTTATTGCTTCTAAATTACTTGATCAATAATTTAGAGTGTTTGGTGTATTTGATTTGACACTTGAGAGAGGTAATTGAATACATGGCCTTGAAATAGCATAACCTAGGATTTCATAGAATTGAGAGATTTGTGAATTCTTTGAAGTCATCAACCAAGATTCATAGTTTTTATTGAGATTTCAATTGGTGATTTTTATAAAGATATTGATTTCCCAATTGTGATCTAAAATCATTTGGCACTCGAGAGAGGAAATGATTATTGTAGAAATCTTGACTTATAAATTGGTAATTTGTGATTGATATACCATATTGATAAATATAAGGGAAAACTAGATTCATCACACCTCTAGAATTCATTCTCCCATAGATTTAGATGTTTATATTTTGATTAGTTATATCTAGTTATTTTTATTTATAAATTGAGACATCCACCTATTATTGATCTGTCAAATATAGCATAGGTAATTTATACTTGGTACTTATACACGCATTTCCTGTGGATACGACAACTCTACTCATATCACTATATTAAAACTTGACACCGTAGACTTGCGGTTAGAAAAATCTCTAACAAGTTTTTGGCGCCGTTGCCGGGGAATGTGTTTTGTGTGATATCAAGGTTGATTGCCTAGTTGTAATTTGACTATTTGTTTTTGTTTCTTTCTTTTATTGTTTTAATTTTGTGTAATTGTTTTTAGGCACATCGTTGGATAAAATTATAATGTATGCATATACGTGGCCAACCGATAATGCTACTGGGATTTTTGGAAGTCAAAGTGTGAACCATTTTGTTCCTTATTATCCACCTCAAGAAAATGTATGGGCCCAAAATATGGCAAATCATGAAACCTTTCATCAGCCACAAGAACAATTGTCTAGCTTGGAAGAAACACTTTATCAATTTCTAGACGATTGTGAGCCAAGAAGACGACAAGATGAGATAAAACGTCGGTCCGAGTTGGAAAAAAATCTTGATGAGTTTGTCAAAGAGTGTAAGATAAGAAATCGAGAAAGTGATGATAGATTACTACAAACCGAGGCAAGCATTCAACAAATTGAGATCACATGTCAAAATATGTCAAATTTACTCCAACAAATGATTGACAACTTAATAATGAAGAGTCGTCATCATTCTTGGGACCTGGTGAAATAGAAAATCATGAACATGAATTGCCCATTATGAAAAAGGTGGACATCCTTCAAAATTTGGAGGAGCCTTTTGAAGAGTGCAATCCGATCTTACAAGAGGAGGATCCACGTCAAATTAACTCAGGGAGTATCTCTATCTCTCACTCAATTGAAAATCCTCATATTGACAAAAATATGTGCACTCTAGATGTAAGCTTCAATACAAATGTATCAAATTTTAAGAAGCATACACTTGAAGGAACAATGTTTGAAATGGTGATCAATTCACATGTTCTACAGATTTCATGATACTTAATGTGAGTAAAGATAGAAATATCTTTACTATGATTGATAAACCATTTTTCATCATTAGGAACACATTTTTTGATTTCCAAAAGACCATCAACATTCTGATCCTTAATCATCCACGTCTTACATACACTAAAGGATCACCTATATTGTTAGAAAATACAAAGGCGTGGCATGATCGATATTTATTTTTGGATCCCGGTTGAGTAAAACAAAAGTCTGGCTAAAGACTTTAAATTTTGCGCTTCTTGGGAGGCAACCTAAGCTCATTTTACTTGCTTTCATAGTTTGATTAGTTAGAATGTTTGTGTTTTATTAGTAGTAGTCATGTTGCATCTCACCCCTACCCCTCTTGCATGCTCATTACGCCATTCTTGTGAAGTTATGTGCAAAAGGTGCTTATTGTGATAGAATTTGGATTGGTATTGAAATTTTGGGCATAATTGGTTATATAAATTGCCTCCACATCCTTATTCTCTATCTATGCCCACCATGTATTTGATAAATGCCTCAATGAGAAATTTAACACTTTTGCATACCCTTCTTGGTTTATTGTTGGGAGTTCACATATTGATTACAATTATATGACATTAATGTCTTTCCCATGGTCTTCGTATGATATTGTGGTACTTTACCCCATTGCTCGTTTCCACGTTTGGTTTTGTTTGGCAGGTTGGTATTGTGCCTCCTAAATCATAGAAAGGCAAGGAAAAAGCCATCGACCCTATGGAGTGCTACCAATTGGCCCTATTGCTTCTCTTTCACCCCATGATTCCGACGAGGTGTTGCACCTCTTCCATTGAGGACAATGGTTATATTAAGTTTGGGGGAGTGGTAATACCTTTTTTAGTTTGTGATCCTACTTTCTTCGTGTTTTTTTTTGTCTTGTATATTTGCTTTGAGTTGAGTCGAGTCGAGTCGTTTGTTGAACTGTAGAACTGCATGACTAAGTGAATTTGTTGAATATGAGTTGAACGATCAAGAGAGCATGTGTTTGAATTGTGATCTATTCTTCTTTCCATTAATTCCATCTATGTGCTTAACTTTGTTGATTTATTTGAGGATGATTTATGCAGTTGAGTATTTCTTGTATGATCCCACCGGATTCTAGAACTTATTTGATCACTAGTCGAGGAGAAATCTTAGGTGAAGTAACACTAAGGAAATGATTTAGGTCATCTTTGAGCAAGCTAGAGCCAAAAAACAAATGCCTACCTTTTTATTATATACTTTCACTAGTGTCCCCTTTGAGCCTGTTAAACCTGTTCTTTGGCAACCAATCTTTTACCTTGAGCCTACATGTGAAAATCTTAATTACTCATCACTCATACACACAAAAGATAGAAGAATATTGAAGGTTGAGGAGGGTATGATAAGTAGGGTATTTGTTATTTGCATGGAGTTGCCCGAAAAAAAAATATATGAAACCCCATGTGTTAAAATATACAAAAGAATAAGTTTGGGGGTTTCAAAAATAAAATAAAATCAGTGAGTATAGGCTCATAAAAGGAGAACAATGGAGAATTAAAAAAAAAGTGAAGGTAGCTATTTTGTTTGGCGAGTTGAAGAAATTGACAATTGTGTGTTTAGGTGATTTGAACCATTTAATCCTTTATTTTTCGATCATATCCTAAGCCCACATTACAAGCTTTGAAAGTCCTATTGATCCTTGTGTTACATTAGCCTATATTAGTGGAGATTAGTGTGAATGACAATCTTATGGAGTCCGGTAAGCATTTCATCTGGATATTCAAAAAGTGGATCATTTTGACAACACTTGATTGCGTGAATCTATTTGAATAATGTAAACGGAGTTGGCATGTACATTCCACAATTTTGATCACAATGCTAAAACGCATGTTTGATTGGTAGTGAAACGAGTATTGAGACAAATGATTTTAGTCGTGAAGTTTTGCAGTTAGTCGTGTCGAATAAGTTTTCTACATTTTTATGTCTTGGATACTTCGTATTCTTCAAGAGTTTGTAATTGTTTGACGACAAGCAATATTCTAAGTTTGGGGGTATTTGTTCACTTGGTTTTATACCATTGAATTGGGCTTCCGAGACTAGAGTTTTGTGTTGTTTTCAGTATTTTGAGTCATTTTTGTTATATCTCATAGGTTAGGTATTAATTTCCATTATTTCGAGTCATTTGAGTGGCCAAGCCATGTTGAGGGCCAATTATATTGAGTCTAGAGTCTTTGTAATGAGTCGTGTGTCAAAAGAAGAAAGGATGATCAAACAACGAAAGATTGATTTGAAGAAATGCCCAAACACGTATGAAATTTCCATCACTGCCAGGGTTTAGTGTTTTGGCCAAAACTCTCTCTACAAAATTGATATTGAGCTGATTCAAGTGGCTATGGAAAGCTACGAGAGAGGGATACAACTCTTATGAAGACAACCAAAGCAAATTCGGACGTTTGTATGGCTCTACAGCGCGAAAAAAAGGCGTTGCAGCGCAACATCGGCGCCGCAGCGCCCAAAACGGACGCCGCAGCGCTCGGGAGTGTTCTACGGACGCTGCAGTGCCCCCTCCTTGGCACTGCAGCGCCCGATACAGAAATTGGGCAGTCTCAGTTTGTGTTTTGGCACTGCAGCGCCATTTTCAGCCTTCTGCGGCCTCCGTAGACGGACAAAACAATGAAACTCCGATTTTTGGATCTAAAAGAAGGGTACTATAAATAGATACATGGGAGGCTTGATCTTGGGCATGGAGGACACTTGGGGATGAAAACCAACACCACCAAGACACAAGGAAAGAGTTGGAAAAGAAGATTGAAGACATTTATCATCTAGAAATAGATAAGATTCTTCTTTAATCTCTTTAATTCCTTCTTAATTCCTTCTTTGTTGTTTCTTGTATATCATTTGAGATGCATTCTCATTTGATTATGGGTATTTGTATTTTCATCATGAGCTAAACTTTATAATTCTAGAGGGATGATGTAATCTATGTTTGAACTTATGTTTTGATATTGTGGTTTGTCAATCTATATTTTCCAATCTATTTGTGCTATTTGGATTTATTGATTCTAAATTACTTGATCAATAATTTAGAGTGTTTGGTGTATTTGATTTGACACTTGAGAGAGGTAATTGAATACATGGCCTTGAAATAGCATAACCTAGGATTTCATAGAATTGAGAGATTTGTGAATTCTTTGAAGTCATCAACCAAGATTCATAGTTTTTATTGAGATTTCAATTGGTGATTTTTATAGAGATATTGATTTCCCAATTGTGATCTAATATCATTTGGCACTCGAGAGAGAAAATGATTATTGTAGAAATCTTGACTTATAAATTGGTAATTTGTGATTGATATACCATATTGATAAATATAAGGGAAAACTAGATTCATCACACCTCTAGAATTCATTCTCCCATAGATTTAGATGTTTATATTTTGATTAGTTATATCTAGTTATTTTTATTTATAAATTGAGACATCCACCTATTATTGACCTGTCAAATATAACATAGGTAATTTATACTTGGTACTTATACACGGATTCCCTGTGGATACGACAACCCTACTCATATCACTATATTAAAACTTGACATCGTAGACTTGCGGTTAGAAAAATCTCTAACACACAACATCAAAAGGCTTAATCTTATGTAAATACCTCCCCTTAATGATCTTACTCATCAAAAGGTTAGGCTGGGTTACAACTCTCCACAATTGTTTTGCAAGAAGGGACTCATTAAATATTTGAATATCTTTAAAGCCCAGACCACCCCTATCCTTAGGTAAAGCCATTTTTTTTCCAAGAAGCCCAATGTATTTTGTTATGACCCTCCAAATTACTTCTTTACCAGCCTCACTCAAAAAATTATTCTTCCAGTTCAACATTCTATTCCTAACTGACTCCGTGATATATTTAAAGGTGTCCCTTTTAGATCTCCTAATTTCCATAGGTAACCCCAAATATTTTCCCCCATGTTGCTCTTTAATGCCATCCAAAACAAGACAAATATCATTTTTATTTTGCAAAGAAGAGTTTTTGCTAAACAAAATGGATGATTTATCCATATTAACCTTTTGACCCGACACCTGACAAAATTTCTGAAGGATATCTTTAACTAAATGTGCATGCACCAAATCAGCTTTACAAAAAATGATCGAGTCATCCGCAAAGAATAAATGGGTAATAGCCGGGGAGTGAGGACCAATTTTAATTCCTTGAAATGCTTTATGAATTCGCTGATTGAACAAGTTTGAAAGAGCTTCGAGAGAATAATGAACAAATACGGAGATAGGGGTCTCCTTGTCTTATACCTCTAGAAGGAGATACAAAACCGAAAAGCTTGATTCCATTGAGATTAAAAGAGAACACCGGAGAACTGACACAAGCAGAGATCCAAGCAATAAAGTTTTGAGAGAAACCCATCTGACCAAGAATGGCCACAAGAAAATACCATTCTACCCTGTCGTAGGCTTTAGCCATATCAAGTTTAAGGGTCATGAATGACGTCTTACCCTTTCTACGACTGTTCAGGAAATGCACACACTCGTTGGCAATGATGACGTTATCAATGATTTGTCTACCGGGAACAAATGCGGCTTGATTCTTACTAATACAAGAATTAAGAACCAGTTTGATCCTATTAGCAACAATTTTTGCAATGATCTTATACGTCACACTACAGAGGCTAATGGGTCTATAGTGGCCAATAGATGTAGGGTTCTTGATTTTGGGTATTAAAGTAATAAGGGTATGAGTGGTGGTTTTGGAATCTTGGCATGACAAAAGAAATTTTTATAGCACAAACAAGATCATCTTTAATAATAGGCCAATAAAATTTAAAAAACAAGGGAGTCATACCATCCAAGCTGGGTGCTTTGTTGGGGTGCTGCTCCTTTAGAGCCTCCAGAATTTCAGCTTCATCCACAGGCCTGACAAGCATCCTATTCATTTCTGGTGTGATAGATGTAGGGATTCCACTCAAGCTTTCTGAATCAAGAACTGGTTTGGAGGATTGAAACAGCGCGGAATAGTATTCAGAGATTTCAGCACTAATTTCCTCCTTTGAAACACACACAAACCCGTTTCCCTTATCAGTCTTTCAATTGCATTACTCTTCCTCCTTTGCACCGTGCAAGCATGGAAATATTTTGAATTTTTATCCCCCTCCTGAAGCCATTGCACCCTAGCCTTTTGTTTCCAGAACTTTTCTTCCTCATCATAAGCCATTTTCTGATGATTCTTTTCTTTATGCCACTTATTCCAATCTCTACCCCCCCTCCGCAATCATCTCTTCCAAATTTCGATTACAATCCTCAATATTTCTGGCAGCATTCAGTTTGTTACCACTTTTCCATTGTAAAATAGCCATTCTGCAATTTGTAATCTTCTTTGGATTTGAATCAGTGGAGTACCTTCCACCTTCTCCTTCCATGCAATTTCAATAATGTCCTTAAGTGGGGAAACTGATTTTAGCTTACTACACAAACTGCTTTTCAACACAAACCTCGATACAAAACTCATTGCATATAATTTCGCAGATTTCAATAGAATTATTCCAACACAATAACAGACCACCTCTAGTTCCCACCGGTTCCACACTCTTCCATCTATCCTCCATTTTCAGCTTACTACAAAAGTTGCCACAAAACCTTTCTTCTTTTTAGTTTCCGACAAAAGAATTAAACTTGGGAGATGGCACTTAATGACCTTCTTCAACTGGGATATTGTAAAGGGTCCTCCCAACCCTCTACAATTCCACATGCTCACTCTCATTGATCACCGAGGGGCCAATTCGGGCTGGCACCGACAACCTCAGAGTCAGTTATTTCCATCTCATTGGGATTCATTCCCAGTTTAATCTTCTTGCTGTCACTTTGGGTATTAGCCTCCACCTCATTTATAAGAGACAACCCTCTCTTACTGTTAGCATTTGAATTACCCTCAGACCAACCACAATCATGATCCATCCTAGTTCTCACAATCTTTTTTTTTTCCTTTATTTTTTGGTTCGCTTATTTTTGAAACACCTCTGTTTTGGGCTGAAAACACAATGGTAGATATATCCTTCAACTGAGTCCTCGATTTGCCAAAGGTATGGGAACATTTATCATATCGCATTACCACTAGCATTTACCGATTTCTTCAACCGGTAGTCTCGGGGATGCAATAATCTGGGATTCCTCCCCCTTCCTCGACGACTCTCCTTTAATGCACGAAGCTAATTTCAACTCCTTCACAGGCAATTGCTTCTCATCCATCAGATTCATCTCCCCCTGGATTTTTTGACAGATGCCTTTGTTAGGAATTTTATTGTTTAGATTTTGATGAATGCCATGTAAAACTTAGAATAGAAAGTTGGCACCCCAATTTTATTGTATAATGCATTGTAACAATTGAGCCGCCAAGCCGAGAGTTAAGTCGCCACGCCCTAACATGCAAGAAGACAATCAAGATGGAAGGAAGACTCTGTTGTGAGACAGGTTTGAGTATGGCATAGAAGAGTAGACGGGAACTCTACTAAAGAAACAGCTGAGATGCAGCCAAGTGGAGTATCAGTCAAGTCAACTCGAGAAAAGCCAAGTCTCAAGTTGAAGTGACAGAAGAGTCATCCAATGATTGGAAGCTGACTCTAAGTCACCTGGGAAAGCAAGGAAATGCGATCAAGTCGAGATAATCGTAAAAAGACCGTTGTACGTAAATCAAGAGATTTACTTAAACAAGTAATATCTCCATACCACCTTTCTTGAAGTGCTCGATCCCGAGAAGCGTGCAAATGGAATGAACCAATGGGAAGCACTACACCGTGTCAGAACTCTAAAAAGGTGAAAGAGCAATTCATACGAGGAAATGGCAATTCCAAGAACTGCAACAAGACAAACCAACGACTGCAAGTGACTTTCAAAAATAAGCCTATCTCTTCAACGGGCAAATTTTTGAAAGTTCACTATAAAAGGCTGAGGAGTTTGTTTGAGATATATATAGATGACACACATGTGAGATATACAAGTATATTAGAAAAACTGAAACATTCTCAATCCTCAAGCCTACATTACGAAGAACATCAATCCAACACTCACCTGTGAAGGAAAGATAACTTCAATCAGTTGAAGAGGAAAATACTGAAAACAAGGGGTCTACATTCCAGGAAGGATTGTAGGGAGGTTCAAGGTTGAGCCAAGTCTTAAGCTTTTGGAGGGCTTCGTGATCAAATCCAAAGAGCTTGAGCAAGTGAGCTGTAGTAGCAAGCGTTGCCCCTGTGAAGAAGCCGAGTCGCACGAGAAGCCATTTGAGTGATCAAGGCGTCTCCAGATCGAGTCCCAAAGGATCAAGTCGAATTTGTGTGATCAAGACTTGTATCGGACTGTTACCACTTTGTAAACCGATCATTACCTAGTGGATTCCTCCGGGAGTTGGAGAAGAGAGGAGTAGAAGAATTACCCCATCTTGAACCTCTATAAAAATTTCATTGTGTCATTTACATTTCAAAGACTTTAACTCTTGCATTTTTAACTGCTTATATCTGCTGATAAATTTGCTATCCACTCAATAACTTGTAAGTACTAAGCCAAGCACTAAACTCTTACTTAATCAAACTTAAGGGTGTTAAGTCTTCTGAAAACAAAACCACAATCGAGTTAATTTAGAGCCACCGGTGAGTTACTCCATCAACGGCTCGTTGAGTTTGTTGAGAGATTAACTCTTGAGTGACTAAATTGATTTGTCCATCAAGGACACAAATTGTGTGTAGTATCAACTCGAATATTTAAAAAGGACTAAATCGAAAATTTGGTAAGGTTTATTCAACCCCCTTTCTAAACCTTACACTTACACCCCTTGGGACCTACAAGTGGTATCGGAGCGGTTGGTTCATTGAACCCTCCGCACCGGTTCTTGAACTAGATCTTCAAACTTTTCAAAGTCTCCGCTTTAGTACTTAAACTTTCAAAACTCTTCTTTATCATTAAAAGTTATTATCATGGAAGCAAATTTGACACGCATCCCTATGTTCACTATTGAAGAATTTGATGATTGGAAAATTCGTATGCAGGCTCATCTATCAGCATTACATGATGAGATGTGGATAGTGATAGAAGATGGGCCTCTGCAAATCTTAAAGGTGAACACAATTTGTCGAAGAGTTGCGGTGAAGGAGAAAAGAAGATGTTGCTCCTAGACCGGTCATGGTTGAAAAACCAAGAACGAGTGGACAAATGATGACGAGAAAAAGATATAACCTGGACAATGTAGCCAAGGACATCCTCTACAAAACCTTGGACAAAGCCATGTTCAACAAAGTCAAATCATGCAAAACGGCTAAAGAAATCTGGGACAAGCTGACATTGATTTGTGAAGGCTCAGAGCAAATCAAAGAAAACAAATTATCGGTGGCCGTATCTGTAAATTTGAGAACTTCAAAATGATCTCAGGAGAGAACTCGGATCAACTAGACGCTCGGTTCACGTAAATCACAAATGAGCTATATGCACTTGGAAATGAATATACACAGGAAGGAAATGTGTATGAAGATCCTAAAAAGTCTTCGGTGAATGGGAAATGAAGGTCATGGCACCGAGACATTCCATGGACCTATCAAAGACATCCAACCATGAGTTATTCTCGGACCTCAAAGCCTACGAGTTTGAGTGAGAAGAAAAGACCAGGAAGAGACATTTGTACCCAAAACATTTGCTCTAATTGTTAAAGATGGGAAGAGAGCCGAGGTCAAAGAAGTCATTGACCCGGAAGAAATAGCCCTGATGGTTAAGAGGTTCAACAAGTTCTTCAATAAGAACTACAAGAGAGGAAAGGGTGAATCTTCGAGGAAGACACTCGGCTCCCTCCAAATCAAGGGAAGATAGGCCAACCAAGAGAACAAATCATCAAAAAGTTGAGTATCAAAGGGTGACAATCCAAGAATGGAAAGAGTCGATCAAAAGGTTGAATATCTATCTTTGAATGTAGACAACCAGGTCACTATGCCATTGATCGCCCATATCCTCTGTAGTCAACAAATACGGGGATGAAGAAGAAAGGAAGGTCTTCGAGAAAGAAAGAAGACAAGAAAGGAAAAAGGCAATGATGGCTGCGAGAGATCTTTAAAAAACAACCAAGTCAAGAGAGACGGTGACTCGAGAGCGATGAAGCCGACTACTCAAGTGACTCTGAAGAAGAAGCCTTGATCCGCTTGATGGCCAAAGAACAAGATCAAGAAGATGAGGTACAATCTAACTCAACAAACTCGGACACTAGTGATAGTGATGTGTGACACACACACTTCATCACCCACCGATCTTTATGATTCATTAGGCAAAATGATGAAAGATTTTGAACACATTAAATCCTCACACACACTATTGAATGAGGAAAACAGCCTACTCAAAAGTCAAAACTCAAAGCCGACTAAGGAGCTGAGTACTCTAAGTCAAATAGCTGATGAGAATGAAAGTTTAAAGGCTGAAAATGCTAAATTAGTAGCAGAAATTGCTGCTATAGAAAAGAGGGAGAATGATCTCAAGAATGTCATTGCCTCATTCACTAAGGCATCTAAATCATTGGATGATCTTATCATGAGTCAAAGAGAATGTGGAGACAAGACAGGCTTAGGATTTAATTCCTCTGTACTATGTCAAACCTCAAAAGTAATTTTGGAAAAAGGATCTTCAAGTCATGAAGAGTCTGAAAAATCCAAAACTCTAAATGTTGCACACACATTCACTCCAAAGCACAATAACAAGCAAATTGGCCTTGGTTACAAAGGAAAAGGAAAACGACCGAGTTGAGTGTCTTTGAAAGGGACAGTGAGAAGAGATTCACCGAGTCCCAAAGCAAACTCCTAACGAGAAAATACTGTAAAAAGGAAGCGAGCTACCAAAAATCCCAGAAAATCCATAAAAGAAATACATATGATGGGAATGGTAGAAAATATCCAAGCCAAGTGATTGGAATAATGTGAACTATCGGCATAAACTTATGGAATATAAGCCCAAATGGCAAAGGCCAAGAACTCAAGAAAGGCCATTCCAAAAGTATAAGAGCTTTCATCAAAGACACCTATGCACCTAAGCATCACACTCAAAGTCACCACAATTACCCAAGGAAGGCAATTGCTAAAAACACATATGCGGGCATACGGACAAAAGAGACAATTTGTATGAACCTAGAATCCCCAAGCAATTTGCGAATTAATTATGATTATGGGCGATAGATGGCAACCCCTTAGAGTCAAATCATTTGGCTATAAGTTGGTTGGATCATCTTACAATTCTAACCCCTCGGGACCGGACAAGTATGGGTACCTAAAACTTAATTTCCTTGATTGCAGGTTCAAGGAGCAGTGAGTGCCAAGGAACCTGGTACATGGATAGTGGTCATTCCCGGACACATGACAGAAACAAGAAAAATCTGTCAAAATTCAAGGAAGTTAAAGGAGCAAAAGTCATATTTGGAGGAAATGAAGCTCTGGCGAAATAAGAGGCATTGGATCCATCAAGAGAAATGGATTAGAGATCACGATGTTGCATATGTTGAAGGACTCAACTTCAATTTATCGAGCATCATCAACTCGTGACAAGGGCTACAATGTTGGATTCAACATGGGAATATGCCAAATCAAAGATATTGAATCAAATGAAGTTGTCTTTGCAAGGATGTAGACGAGAAAAATATGTATGTAGTGGATTGGTCAAATGCAACACCGATGCACTGCTGTCTACTAGCAAAGAAAGAGCACTTTGAATCAAGTTGGTTGTGGCACAAAAAGCCGAGTCACCTGAATTTCAAAACAATTAACAAGTGGCAAGAAGTCATCTTGTGGAAGGATTACGGACTCGAGTATACAAAAAGGAGAGTATATGTGACGCATGTCGAAGGGAAAACAAATCAAGTCGTCATTCAAAGAAAAGACATGCCCATCCTCAACAAGAATATTGCAGACGCTTCATATGGATCTATTTGGCCCGGTGGAAACCAACATAAGTGGAAAGAAATACACCTTGGTGGTAGTAGATGACTATTCAAGATATACATGGACAATATTCATGTGTAAGAAGAAAGAAACTCTACAAAAACTACCACGGTGATGAAGAGGATTCAAAACGAGAAGAGTCAAACCATTATCAAAATAAGATCGATAGAGGAACCGAGTTTGTCAATGGAATAATAACTCGATATTGTATTGAGAATGGTATTGGTCATGAACTATCAGCAAGGACTCCATAGCGAGAATGGAGTTGCGAGAAAGAAGGAATATAACCCTCAAAAAGAAAAGCAAGGACCATGTTAGTCAAGCGGGGTTACCAAAAAGATTTTGGGTCAAGCAATCAACACACGACTTGCTACACCCAAAACAGGATGTATGATAAATAGAGCGGTGACAAAGACTCCTATGAGATCTGGATGGAAGAAAACCAAATGTTGCATATTTGAGAATATTTGGATGTAAATGCTTCATCCACAACAATGGCAAAGACAATCTAAAGGCTTTTGATGCTAAAGTGATGAAGGTATCTTCTTAGGATACTCAACAAAGCAAAGCCTCTGAGAATACTCAACAAAAGAACTATGGTTACTGAAGAATCCATTCATGTAGTATCCAATGAGCCAAAGGTAAATGGAGAAGACATTGAAGAGTCGGTGATAAGTGAATCATCCAACCATACATAAGAATCCCTATCCGACGAAGGCTGGAATCATCAATTTAGAAGAAGATGAGATAGTGAATCTCAAAAACAATTTGGAAAATTTGCGGCTAAGTGATAACGAGAGAGCGACTACAAAGAACACACCGCAAGTCGATCAATCGGCTAAACTTACTCCAACCTGATGTAAGATGGCTAAGAGACCATCCACTTAACTTGTCATTGGAGATATAAGAGAAGGTGTCAAAACAAGATCGAGAACTCAACAAGAAGCCATGTTCACATGCTTCATCTCGCAAATAGAGCCCAAAGATGTGTCCCAAGCATTGGGACGACACACATTGGATTCAAGCTATGCAAGAAGAGCTAAATCGGTTTGAGAGAAATAAAGTATGGGAATTAGTGCAAAGCAAAGACCCATACATCAAAATGTTATTGGAACCAAATGGGTGTTCGTAAATAAGATGAACGAGGAAGGTTACGTGGTAAGAAACAAAGCAAGACTAGTAGCCAAAGGATATTGCCAAGAAGAAGGGATAGATTTTGATGAAACATTTGCCCTCGTAGCAAGATTGGAAGCTATAAGGATGTTTCTTGCCTATGCGACTCACAAGAATTTCATTGTATATCGATGGATGTAAAAAGTGCATTCCTAAATGGTTTATTGGAAGAAGAAGTGTATGTTGAACAACCTCCGAGGATTTGAAAGAAGACTCTTGGAGATAAGGTATACAAACTCAAGAAAGCTCGTATGGATTGAAGCATCACCCGAGCATGGTATGATACCTTGTCACAATTCCTAAGCGAAAATGGATTCACAAAAGGAAAAGTAGATAGAACACTTTTCGAATTCAAGACAAGAAGAGTATCCTACTTGTTCAAATATATGTTGATGGCATCATCTTTGGATCCACAAACAAAGAGTTTGTGTGAAAAGTTTTCAAACCTCATGCAAAGTAAATTTGAAATGAGCATGATGGGAGAGCGACATTCTTCCTTGGACTTCAAGTGAAACAGTGAAGGATGGAACCTTCATAAGTCAAACAAAATACACCAGAGATTTAATGAAAAAAGTTTGGTATGGAGAGAAGTCTTCGTGAAAATACCAATGAACACATCATCAAAATGGACATGGATGCAGATGGCAAGCCGTAGATCAAACAAGATACTGAGCACTTATTGGATCATTGCTCTATCTCACAAAGAAGCGGACCGGACATCACCTTTCTTTGTAGGTGTATGTGCAAGATTTCAATCTGCTCCAAAAGAGAGCCATATGACAAAGAAAGAAAGAGAATATTGAGATACTTGAAAGGAAGCCAAGAAGTAGGCCTATGGTATCCAAAGGAAGGTGGATTCAAGCTAATTGGCTATTGATTCTCGACTATCTTTGGATGCGAGTTGATAGGAAGAGCACTTGAGGCACATGTCAAATGCTAGGAAACAGTGATTTCTGGTTTAGCAAGAAGCAAAACTCAATAGCCACCTCTACAACGGTGAGGCGAGAATACATAGGCGGGCAAATTGTTGTTGCCCAAGTCCTATGGATGAGACAAAGAAGCTGAGAGACTATGAAATTGAGGAAAAAGAGATTCCAATCATGTGTGATAACACAAGTGCAATTGCAATTACTCAAAATCTGTGTTGCATTCAAGAACAAAGCACATTGATGTCGATATCACTTCATAAGAGATCATGTTGAAAAGAAGGACATCATCCTGGAATATATCTCAACCGATAAACAACTAGCCGACATCTTCACAAAACCATTATGTGAGTCAAGATTTGAAGAACTCAAACATGAGTTGGGGTTAATTGAGTGGTGACACTCGGATGAATCAAAGAAGAGAAATGGAACAGAAAAGGGGTGAAAAAGAGTGAAAACAGTAAATCAGAATCAGATCGGAAAGAAAGATTACGAGTCGGTCACCGATAATGAGTCAGTCACTAAGAGAAGCTGTGAGAAGTAGAGTTAAAATCGACTAAGGGATAAGCTGAATAACTTATGAGCAAGTGACAAAACGCATTGTCGCTTTGACTAAGCGGGAATGTTTTAAGAAATACGTCAAAGATAATGATGATGTGTACGGACATAAAGCCGCACACCAAGCTTATGATTGGATATAAATGTGCCGCATTAAATACGAGACATGAAATGCTAAATAGGCGTGCAAAATCTAAGCCGTTGATTTCGATCACATTTCAAAACCACCCGCACGTCCTTTCATAAACCATATTTAAACCATTTTCGTCCGTTTTCTCTCTCACACTTCTAAAAACTGTTCATTTCTTTCTCTCAAAAGCAAAGGCAAAATTCTCTCGAAACCCTATCTATCTTCAAATCAATTTCTGAGTTTTTCCTTGATACAATCCTGAAAATGGCACCAACTTATGACTTTACCAAGTTAGGAAGCAAATCCACACGGCTCTACGGTGGATTTCGACGGAATGATGAAACAGGGGTCCGACGACACCCTAGTGAAGAAAATCGCTGAAAAGTTAGAAACGTCCGGTCTGAAACCGTTTCTGACGTTAGAATACCCGATGACATATGTGGAGGAAGTCGCACAATTCTACGTGAATGCTGAGATTCACGATGAAGGAATCAAGTCATGCATACGGAAAGCGGTGACTATCTATCTCGCAAGGATTTGGCGAACATTGCTCACTACTAGCGAAGAGAAGGAGCATCGAGAGATTAACAAAGCGATGTAAACCTGGTCAAGCTTGGAAAGAAATAGCCAATCCCGACTTTGCCGATAAAATAGTGTATACTGACAAACAAGAGAAGCTGGCTGAAGGAGGATTACCACAAGTTGGACATAGTTGCCAAATGTATCGACATCAAGTTTGGCGGCTTTGACCAATCAATCAAAAGGCAAAGCTGATTGTAATGGCTGCAATCATCGAAGCAAAGAAGATAAATGGCCGAGTTTGTCTACAAAGCAGACTCGCCGAACGTGGGGAACAAATCCTTCAAAGAAGATGGCACATTTGGAGGATCCCTCAGGATATGGCCTAGTGATTGGCCGGCTAATGGAGGTGAAAGGAGTCCCTCTTAGACATGGGAAGGCATTCCATGTTAACAAGAGGATGTTGAGAGCAAACCCTCTGGCGCGCCTGAGAAGAAAGCTTATGCCAAGAGAGCGACACCGGTGAGGGGAATCGGTGACCCCTGAAGATACAACTGCTTTCCTCTCCACCCAAGAAGAGAGCTACCCCAAAGCTGACTACTAAGAAGATCGATGCCCCCGCAACAAAGAAAACCAAACATGCTCTTGCCCCTGCAAAGAGTCACTGCCCTGCGGCCGTGTCTCCCCCGCAGCAATGGTCGAGAAGGACTCACAAATGCCTTCTCCGATCGTCAAAAAGAGGAGAACCGAGAAGCCACGACGGCCCGCTGCTCCTCGAAAAAGACACCAAAGACGGCCCCACCGCCCAAGACTCGAGAGGACACCGTCTCGAACCGTAAATTCCCTCCGTACAAACTAGGAGACGAAGAAGAATCATCAAGCGATCAATCTGGAGAAACCATTTGAGTCGATTACTCGGCTAGAGAAGATCGGAGACTCGGAGAAGTAGAGTCTCCGGATGTAATTGATGAAACATCCAAGTCGCTAAAGCGATCCAGAGGCAACTCAAGACACACGGTGTAGTTCACACACCAAAACACAAAGAACATGCTAGAGCGAGATAGTGATGTAATGATCCTATCCCCACCTTACCCGGACATCCAAAATCGTCTGCGTGAGTGGAGGAAATGGAAGTTGAGTAAGTCAAGGAACAGTTCCAACGGCCGAGTTTATAGAAGAAGAAGAGGAATCGCTAAATTTCCTTGGAATAAAAGCGTGCTCCCTCAAAGACTTGATGAAGACAATCGCTTAGATATCCCCGCAGATTTACAAGGAAAAGGAGAGAGAAAAGCAAGTCAAGGAAGCCGAGGCACGTGAGAAGGCAAGCATCCGCCTATCTCGGCACCACGAACACACACATCCTCTCCTTGATGTCTTCTCGGACGGTGATGAGGATCAAGAGAATCCGCCGCCACGAAGAGTTGCAAATGCGGCAAGCATTGCAGAATCGAGAATCCTTCACGAGCAAAGATCGATGGAGGGACCAGGAGAGTCCTCCGAACACAACGGTGAAATTGATCCAATGGGAGTGGTTCAGAGAAATCGCCACCGATGTTCTGCCACCACTTCCCGACTCACTCGAAAGAAGAAAAGCGATAAGGGTATTGGCGATGAACCGGGATAGTGGGGAACCCGGTCGAGCCAACCCCTATTGAAGGTGTGTTACCACCGACCCTACTGAACAATTAATCGAAACAGTAGGGAGTTTGGAGACGAGTGACCCCATTCCAAGTCACTCGGTGGTGCGCCGGTGAGGGGGAAACTCCCTCCACTGCAGCAAAGGTTGGAGGATGTTGCAGATGACTCCACAACGAATCAAGGAGGCGAAGTAGAGAGAATACAAACACAAGAAGAACAAAGAAGTTGCCATCAACGAAGCTCAAAAGCGATTGAGACTGTCTCGGTGAGGTGCCAACCGCTCGACGAAGGCTAATGACGCCGCCGAGGCGGCCGAGGCCTGAGATGGAACGGCCCGGGAGTGAACACTGGCGATGAAAGTGCAATCCATGGAGTTGAGACTCAATGGATGCCACCGCAGAAGACCCTAAGACGGTGACATCTTTGTCGAAAGGGAGGACAAGGCCTCGCCGCAAAGAGAGACCGCCGGAGGTAATGAAGGCCACGGGAGTTTGAGACTTCCCGGGGTAAGGAAGTCAAGTCGAGAACATCCCTCCCGCTATAATCGACCCATCCGAGAAGGAGATAAGCGCACTTCATGATTCCCAGGATAATCTCGATGTATCCTTTCGGGATCGAAGGCGAAGAAGAAGCCGAGTCATCCCCGTGCCAAATCCAAAAGACTCAGTGCGGGTGTTCCAAGCGCGAGCAAGTCGATCCCAAGACTACTCGTCAAACCTTTAACTTTGATGATGAGCCACCAATGGAAATCTCATCATCATCCAATGACGCTTCTAATAAGGCCGAGGACAAGTCTACTCAAATGGAAAAATCACCGAGACCAACGAAGGCTGTTGAGACATGTTGAGGCTCGGCAAGCGGGTCCACTTCACAACAAGACCCGGTGAACAAGAGACCACTACAGGCTCCTCAAGCTCAGGCAGCAGGATCGATTCCCAAAAGAACTTCACGCGCACCGCTCATCATTGAACAGATCCCGATTGGCGGTGATGAATCTCTTGTAGAATCTTTTCCGTTTTCCCGGAGGTACCCGAACTCCATGAAGAGTCGAGAATGAACGCTCACGCTATCACAGCACCAGCTCGTTTTCTCTTCAAATACCATTGTTCACCGCTTATGACTTTGATCTTTGTATGGCCATCACCGCAAGAATCAAGTCCGAAGTCCGAAGTGTTCAAGGCACTATTTCGAGGTTGAACGGATGGAGAGGCATCGAGCCTCTTTGGACATGCGATCGACAACAGAGATGCCAAACGGCCGACTTGAGAGGCATACAAATGATCGAGAATAAAGGGAATGGTGGCCAAAGAAGACAAACAATGCGCGTGGAACAAGTCGATTCTTGAGGACATTGTTCAACAATTTCTTTGGTATGGGAAGTCGAAAATGCCGATGCAAAAACAAAGCCGAGAGACATATTGAGCATATGCATGAAGCTCACTCGCCGAGATAAAGTCGCTGCGTGAGCAAAATACAAATGATCTCGGCGTTTGGAAGAACACATGACAAGAACATTTAGCCTTCTCATTTGAGATGAAGTCGATTTTGAGAATCCAACGCCTCGATCCGATTCCGTGCGCTTACAACGCAGAGACTTGAAGAGAACTTCGACTATCCGCAGCTCGACTTCATGCTTGCCAAAGATGTTCCAGGGTTCCTCTATCCTTTGATGATGCCAAAAAGGGGGAAGAGGAATACCTTAAAGCAAAAAATCAATTTGAAAAGAAAGGAAAATGAGAAGGAACTGAGAAGGAAAATAGCTGAGGAAATTTTGAAACAAAAGAAAGGAAAATCTTTGAGGGGGAAGGATCAAAAGATATGACCTTGATGATTGCACAAACCCTCAACAGGGTCTGTCACGGTGACATTATAAGCGACAAACTCCCGTGACTCTCGCCACTCCAACACTCTGCTTTGTATCTATGGTGAGAAGAGAAAAACAATTGAAGCGGGGATGAAGGAAGTGGAAGGAAGAATGGATGCGAGTTATGAACATCTTGAAAGAACACGGAGGCATTCCAAAGAGACAGAGACACTTATGCCATTTGGATGTCGGGGAGAGCCACGATCGGTTGACGAATTCAAAACGCTCGAATCGAAGGATACTTTGCAAATATGTCTATGGCTCAAACTTGGGACTTATCTTGGGAAAATGGTCTCACGTTATTTGAAAAAGCGACGAGCAGCAGAGACTTAAGCGATCACTCTGCTGGTCACTCTTTCTAGTCACTTTGGGAAGAAGAAGACCCAAGACAAAGATACGCCCAGGTAGAGGAAGAAGCGATAGTGGAGGAAGAAGCTTGGACCAGGCCTCTCGCCAAGAATATTGAATACGTAGATCCAGGGAAAGAAAGGAGGGATCTTGGGTGGGCTTGACCAAGTAGCAAATTTGAAAGTGGCTAAAACTAACGCCGAGTATGCAAAAAGAATAGAAGAAGAAAACAAGAGACAAACTCGGCTATGGCGGGAGAGACGAGGGAAAGAATAAGAAAAGATGAAGTGCCCAGGAAGGCATATGAAAAAAAAAGAAGGCGGTGACGACGAGAAGAAGAGAAGAAGAAGAAAGAAGATCTTGAACAAGATGAAAGAAGGAGACAGCGAAGGAGATGAAGTGTTGTTGTCCAACCCTCGTGTATTTTATTATGTAAATACATACAATGTAAGTCTTACGTAATAAAGCTATAAATTCTTTATTTTTTTGTGAAGACAATCATATACTCTGATACACCTTGTAAATAGTTGTGTTAAGTACAAGAATGATATGATCAATAAAAAGATTGATTCTGCGCATACATTCTATGTCAATACACTATATGTATGTATCTTTGTTATTTGCATTTTTGTATGGTTTAAGTTTTGGCATCATCAAAAAGGGGAAATTGTTAGGAATTTTATTATTTAGATTTTGATGAATGCCATGTAAAACTTAGAATAGAAAGTTGGCACCCCAATTTTTATTGTATAATGCATTGTAACAATTGAGTGGCCAAGCCGAGTTAAGTCGCCTACGCCCTAACATGCAAGAAGACAATCAAGATCGGAAGGAAGACTCTGCTTTGTGAGACAGTTGAGTATGGCATAGAAGAGTAGACGGGAACTCTACTAAAGCTTGGTGAGATGCGGCCAAGTGGAGTATCGGTCAAGTCAACTCGAGAAAAGCCAAGTCTCAAGTTGAAGTGACGGAAGAGTCATCCAATGATTGGAAGTCGACTCTAAGTCACCTGGGGAAAGCAAGGAAATGCGGTCAAGTCGAGATAAGCGTAAAAAGACCGTTACGTAAATCAAGAGATTTACTTAAACAAGTAATATCTCCATACCACCTTTCTTGAAGTGCTCATCCAGAAGCGTGCAAATGGAATGAACCAATGGGAAGCACTACACCGTGTCGAACTCTAAAAAGGTGAAAGAGCAATTCATACGAGGAAATGGCAATTCCAAGAAGCGCAACAAGACAAACCAACGATCGCAAGTGACTTTCAAAAATAAGCCTATCTCTTCAACGGGCAAATTTTTGAAAGTTCACTATAAAAGGCCTGAGGAGTTTGTTTGAGATATATATAGATGACACACATGTGAGATATACAAGTATATTAGAAAATCGAAACATTCTCAATCCTCAAGCCTACATTACGAAGAACATCAATCCAACACTCACTGTGAAGGAAAGATAACTTCAATCGGTTGAAGAGGAAAATATCGAAAACAAGGGGTCTACATTCCGGGAAGGATTGTAGGGAGGTTCAAGGTTGAGCAAGTCTTAAGCTTTTGGAGGGCTTCGTGATCAAATCCAAAGAGCTTGAGCAAGTGAGTCGTAGTAGTAGCAAGCGCACCTGTGAAGAAGTTCGAGTCGCACGAGAAGCCGGTGAGTGATCAAGGCGTCTCAGATCGAGTCCCAAAGGATCAAGTCTACTTTGTGTGATCAAGACTTGTATCCGGATTGTTACCACTTTGTAAACCGATCATTACCTAGTGGATTCCTCCGGGAGTTGGAGAAGAGAGGAGTAGAAGAATTACCCCATCTTCGAACCTCTATAAAAATTTCATTGTGTCATTTACATTTCAGCACTTTAACTCTTGCATTTTTAACTGCTTATATCTGCTGATAAATTTGCTACCCACTCAATAACTTGTAAGTACTAAGCCAAGCACTAAACTCTTACTTAATCAAACTTAAGGGTGTTAAATCTTCCGCTGAAAACAAAACCACAGTCGAGTTAATTTAGAGCCACCAGTTGAGTTACTCCATCAACAGCTCAGTTGAGTTTGTTGAGAGATTAACTCTAGTGAGTGACTAAATTGACTGTCCATCAAGGACACAACTGTGTAGTATCAACTCTGAATATTTAAAAAGGACTAAATCGAAAATTTGGTAAGGTTTATTCAACCCCCCCTTCTAAACCTTACACTTACACCCCTTGGGACCTACAGCCTTTATCCAAGTTGATTATTCGTTGAGAATGAGTATGCTTATCCAATGTGTTCTCCAAATTGTTCCAACTTCCATTATCAAATTCAATCCTTTTAACTCCGGAGCTCACCTCCTTTTCCATGCCAACTCTATCCTTTTCCTTTCCTTTAGGACTTTGTTTTTTCCCTCCTTTGTAGTTATTCCACCATTCATTAACTCTAAGCCATTCCCCGAATTGGCCCACTCGGAGGCTCCCATCTTGAACATCAAACTTCCTTTTTTCACATGTTTTTTCTTGATGTCCAATCCTTCCACAGTAGAAACAGAACTTAGAAGGTTTTCATACCTAAAATCGACCCAAACTTTCGATTGACCCAGATTAATGAGCGTCCATATGATAATAGGCTTCTCCAGATTAATCTCTACCAAAATTTTGATAAATCTTCCCATGGCACTCCCCCCCTCTGGGATATGAACATCGAGGGTTTTCCCAAATATTTTACCAATTTTAATACCTGTTTCAGCCGGGGTCCAGTGAAGGGGTAAATTCCAAACTTGTATCCAAAGCTCCACTTTATTCATATCCCTAACTTGAGATAGTTCCTTTCCTTCCCATTCTTTCAAAACGAGATACTGATTTTCATAAGACCAAGGTTTTCCTTTTAACACTTTTTCTCTATCAGCATTTTCCTTAAAAACAAACTGAAAAGAGTTGGGTCCAATTTCTCTCATTTGGAAAGAATCCTTGTTTTTCCATATTGCCACAAGCGTGCTTCTCAACCCGGGAAAACTAACTTTCTTCAAACCAAAGATCTTCCCCATTAAACTACGAGAGCATTCTTCCACACTGAACATGGTATCCGTATTATCGAGCTCAATCCCATTTTTTTCCTCAGCTGAAAGAGCAAAGTTTTGAAGCTTTTCTAAAATATTATTCTCCATAGCACCCCAACCCAGCCTTAATCACACCAGAAATGAAAGATGTGTCAGTCTTGTGAAGAGAGACCGACAGAAGGCTCCCAGGAAGCTCCCAACAGCAACAAACCCCCTGCTAAAGACCAGAGAAGAGAACGAGGAAACAGACGAAAGAAAAATCCAGCCACAATCTAAAGGATATATTTATTGAATGAAATATGAGACATGAACATTAAAGGATGCTGATGATAAATGCACATTCTATAAAGATAAACAAAAGATTAAGCCATGTGTAAGACAAAAAGCACTACAAACAAGGATTTTTGTTTTGAAAATTAAAAAAAAATTGAAAATTTGAAAATTTTCGAGACACTTTTTTTGAAAAAAGCATTAAAGACAACCACTCACCACCCACGTGGAACACACTCCTCCCTACAGTAGAGAGAGAATTTTCGTTTCAAATGAAACACTTACGTATGGATTCAATGGCGTTTACTCAGTCACATAATTGATAGATTCTTTATGAAATCATTAAACGAGAGGTACAAGCAATATATTAAGCAGATCACATATATTGTTGATAAAAATAGATTTTAGGGGATTGCATTCAATAATGTCTTACAAATTGAAAATTACAACCTGAAACTAACTATAACAAGAAATGGAAAAATTATTCTTGATAGCAACTTCAGAAACTGGAAGTCGAGTCAAGGAGAACATATGTCCACAAGACAAATACGTCCGGCAAGTGCTCACGGTTTGATGTATTGCCTCCAAAGACAAATCAATTTATCTCTTTTGTGTAGTAGCACCACTAAATAAGTATGTACATCGTGACATTTTTATTGATATGGTTCTAGAGATTTTTCAAATATATGTACCGAAAACCGTACCGTATGAAAGATCCAAAACCTAGAACCGATTTTAAAGAATTTTTATTATATATATAATGTTTTATCTTATTTATATTTTGATATGGATTAACTACACATTCTTTGAAATTCAATAATGTTTAAACATAATACTAAATTCAATACTATTTATATTTTGATATTGAATTATTATGTTGCTTTTTTGGGCAGATCACTACAAGTCAACTGGGTTGCCCAAAATCATCTTCCTGAGGGAAAAGTCTTCACGTCTATCCTCTTTCTGAGGGAAAAGTCTTCGCGTCTTCTTCTCTGGGAGCTGGAAAATTCTTTGACTGGGAATTTACCTGCACACGTACACAAAGCGTTAGGGGTCCCCAGGGTTGCCCCAGGAGAGGCCTCTCCGACGCTCAAGTCAGCACGGTGAACCATAACGAATATTAAATAATAATAGCGTAGGAGGATTATGAACCACCGGGCGCCCTCCCAGGTGGAGGAAGACGCGCCCTCGGTGGGCATCCCAAGCCCCCCGCCATTTTTCTTCGCGATTTTCCCCATCTTTTCTCGAGTTTTCATATGTTTCAAGTCATATCTTGGGCTTGAGATTTCTTCCGTTCCGCGTTCCTTCATATTCTCTGGAGTTTAGCTTCTGATTCCTTGTCTATGGGGACTTGTTCTTTTTGCAGAGATGAACCCTTTCCTTTGGGAGTGGCTGAAGATACTTGTGTTTTTCTTTATTCCTTTTGGAGCTCGAAGGGAGCACCCTTCTCGAGCTCTGAGGGAGCACCCTTCTCGAGCTTGGAGGGAGCACCCTAATCGAGCTTACTCCAAGTTCTTACTTTATCATTTTGATCTTCCTGAGATACTTATATTTTGATTTATCTCTTCCAGAGCTCGGAGGGAGCATCCTTCTGGAGCTTGGAGAGAGCACCCTTCTAGAGCAGTGATAGTTATTTTTTGGCCCAAATGGCTCTTGACTCCTGCCCACCTATTTAGGACTTGCTTTAGGCACTTGGATATTTCTTGCTTTCTCTTTTCTTCTTGAAGTGTTTCTTCGCCCCATGAGGCCGGATGATATTCCGTTTCACTCGGATGTTTTTCCTTATGCCTATATGCTTTCTTTTATCATGTTTTACTCGTATTTGCATGTGACTACTTGTTATGAGAGACTTGTTCATTTTCCACATTGAGGTGGATCTTTCCTTCGGAGGGAAGCATTAATTTCTTTGGAATAGTCAGAATTACTTGTTATAGAGCTACCTGAGGCTTCCCTTCCCAAGATCAATGGACGACCTTCCGGAGTTCGTAGAGGGCACCCTTTTGGAGCCCGAAGGGGGGCACTCTTCTTGAGATCTTCTTCAGTTCTTACTCCATCGCTTCGGTCTCTTTTCTCCCGGTGTTAGAGCTTTTGCCTTCTTTTTTTGCCGGAGAAAAATATTTTGCGGGGTGTCCTTCCAAAGCTCGGAGTGGGCACCCTCATTGTTAGGAAATTTATTGTTTAGATTTTGATGAATGACATGAAAAACTTAGAATAGGAAGTTGGCACCCCATTCTTATTGTAAAATGCATTGTAATAAATAGGTGATCAAAGTGAGTTAAGTCGCCTACTCCCAAACATGCAAGAAGACAACCGGAGAACTAGAAGGAAGACTCATTGCGAGACAAATTGAGTATGGCAAAGAAGAGTAGACGGGAACTCTATGAAGAAGCGGTGAGATGCGGTGAGTAGAGTATCGATCAAGTCAACTCAAGAAGAGCAAGTCTCAAGTTGAAGTGACAAGAGTCATCCAATGATTGGAAGTCGACTCTAAGTCACCTGGGGAAAGCAAAGAAATGCGGTCAAGTCGAGATAATCGAAAAAGATCCGTTGCCAGTAAATCAAGAGAATTACTTAAACAAGTAATATCTCCATACTACCTTTCTCGAAGTGCTCAGTCCCAGAAGCGTGCAAAAGGAATTAACCAATGGGAAGCACTACACCGTGTCAGAACTCTGAAAAGCTGGAGAACAATTCATACGAGGAAATGGCAATTGCAAGGACTGCAACAAGACAAGCCAACGACTGCAAGTGACTTTCAAAAATAAGCCTATCTCTTCAACGGGCAAATTTTTGAAAGATCAATATAAAAGGCTGAGGAGTTTATTTGAGAAAAAAAGATCAAGGAACTAAGAACGGACCAGAACCAAAAACGTTCAAGCAATTATTAGAAAATCTGAAATATTCTCAATCCTCAAGCCTACACTACGAAGAACATCAATCCAACACTCATCTGTGAAGGAAAGATAACTTCAATCAGTTGAAGAGGAAAATACTGAAAAATTAAGGGGTCTACACTCCACGAAGGATTGTAGGAAGGTTCATGGTCGAACCAAGTCTTGAGCTTTTGGAGGGCTTCGTGATCAAATCCAAAGAGCTTGAGCAAGTGAGCTGTAGTAGCAAGGCAGCTGCCCTGTGAAGTGTAAGTCCAAGCGGCTACGATAATCTAGAGGGGGGGTGAATAGATTATCTCCATCTTTTGATTTTGCCCTCTTTTTTTGAACCAAATACTCAAACACAATAATAAAGGTGCGGAATGTAAACAACACACGTTGATTTAAAGAGGTTCAACCCACCTAGGGCCTAATCCTCTACCACCCCAGTATATCCGGGATGGATTTCAAAAAAGAAAAAGAATTTTATTAATTACCACAATTAATACAAATTCAACTTACAACACCTTGAAGAGCACCACACTCTTCTTCAACACCACCTTTGGAGAATTTAACAATCTCCCTTTGAAAATCACCACAATCTTCCTTCAATGGCACCTTGTGAAGATTACCACAATCTTCAACCTTGAAGAATACCAAATTCTTCAACACCTCAACAAGAAGATTACCACAATCTTCTCACACCTAACACCTAGATCACCCAAGTGTGTTCTTACCACAAGAACACTCACAAGGATATCTTGTGTTGAATGATAACCCAAAAATTCAAGATTACAACTCGATAATGAATAATACAATTGAGTGCAAGTGTAACCAAGAATAGCCTAGACCTCAAGGATGTGAAAGTGAATAGCTAGGCAAATTACAACAAGAAATAAGACAATGTAAGAACAAGTGTATTCTTGAGTGTATCTTGTTGTGTTGTAGTTTTCTCTCTTGTCTTGTTGCTTCAATTCTTCCTCTATTTATAGGAGATGATTGATACTTGATAGGCTCCTCTTGGAATCTGATTTCTACAAAAAATTGCAATTAAAATCAAGATTATAGCTGTTAGAAATCAATCCCACAAATTAAGGAAAAGATGTCTCACGCACAACGGTTACATTTTTTTGTCAAACTCAAGAAGCGACGGTCGCACACAAATAGAAGTTTGAAAATGAGAATACACATTTACAGGCGGCCCGGTCGACATAGGGTTCGACCGGTCGTCCCCCTTACTTCAACCGGTCGCACAACCTCAAAAACGGCGGCGACGCGTTCTGTTTCAATTTTGCTCCCAGTGCACGGGTCGCCTGAGGGTCGCCGGTCGACGCCACCGATTGCCCTATAGGGCGACGGTTGCCACGACCATTTTCTCGCAAACATGAAGTTTTTTCATTTTTTTCTCAACTTTCAGGTACGGGTTGCCCTATACGGCGACCGGTTGACCTCAAAACAAAAGTGTTGTCCAATTTTATATCAACAATAAACTTCAAGAAATATTCCGAAAAATAGTGAAAACATTTTAGACCGATCGGGAGTATTAGGACAATAATTAGAAACATTGTTTTGGTGTAAAAATACATTAACAGAAAATCATTAAAAGTGTTGTCCAATTTTGTTGAAAATAAAACTTGAAGAAATACTCCGGAAAATATTAAAACCATTTTAAATCATTTAGGAGTATTTGGACAACCTTTAAAAACATTGTTTTGGTATAAAAACAAAATCATCAAAATCATGATAAAACCATTTATCAAACAATCTCCCCCTTTTTGATGATTACAAACCAAAACAATTTTAACGAGGTCGATATTGAAAACAAAACAATTTTACCGGTTAAAGAGAACTATCCGTTGTGAGCGACAACATTCCATGTAATATAAACACAAGGATGGGAGTAGAGATATTTAAACCACATGTTACAAATGCTCCCCCTATCAACATGCACAACAAGAGTTATATAGAAGCAACTTAAACATAAGCTAAAATATTTGCTTTTCGATATTGAGCTTAAGTATCAATAACTTAAAAGCTCCCCCTGTCAAAGATACATCATTAGAACCGTATGTAAGTCCATACTACAACCAATGGACCATGATTCATACATAACCATAATGCACCAAGTGGACTAAATATGATCCACAACTTATGGCTTTATGAAGCCATAGCTTATAGCTTCTTTTTGTTAAGCTTATCTTAGCTTTTATGAGCTAATGAGCTTATAACCTGTTTCTCCCCCTTTGGAATCATCAAAAAGAATGTTAGCACGATAAATACATCATATATTCTTATCAAAGTGCGCAAGTAAACCGATGTATCGAGCCATTTGAACATTGAAGCTTGTAAACCGAATAGAAGAGTCGAATCATACGACTTGTAGAAGCTTATGAAAAATCATTTGATTTGCAAAAACATGATCTCTATAAATATATGAGACTTTTGAAATCGGGAGAGTCATGTATGTGATGAATTTTTCATTGAAACTTTTTATCGAACACTTGGCGGGCGTCAAAAATAGAAAAAGTTATATATAGCCCTTGTAAATGAAATCAAGCCAAGTTTTTCATCACCAAATATAATTTAACAAATATCATTCATCAACAATCAATAAGCTCATCACAAACATATATGAATCACATCATGAAAAATACATATAAGCCACAAACTCAAGGGTTCAACCCAATTGAGCTAAAGATAGTGAAATTATTACCATTCAATCAGTAAAGACAAGCAATGATGATGATAGTCGAGCTAGATAATCCCCAAAATATATAATTCATGCATCAAAACTCATTTGAAGTGAATTGTGTGTGAAATTTGCAAAGGGACGAAAAATGGCCAAAATGTGTCAAAGTGACGAATCAAGACAGAACCATTTTAATCCAAATTATAGCCTAGGGCGACGGTCGAGGTTGAGGGCGACCGTTCGGCGTTGAGGGCGACCGGTTGCCCTCAACCCTTTCACCCCCATTGTCTGTCAGTTTTTCCAAAATCCGAATTTTCAACCAAAAATCCGATTTTTCGCCCCTAAGTTTTAAAAACGTGCAAAATGCAAGCGTAGACCTCATTCAATATACATTATGTCATAATAAAGCTCGAAATGAGGTAAAATACTCGGCGGTTAACGATCAAAAAGTCCGCGAGTTATCCTTGAGACGGAATTAAACACATCTCAAGTTTTTTTTTTTTTTTGTTAAAAAAAAATCACAATCCCTTAAATATATCGAATCTCAATATGTTTAGTTCGATTATGACGAACCAAATTTTGAATATGAATAACCGTATAATAGATACCGAACTTGTTATTCCGAAAAAATAAGAACGTTTTAAAGCTTTGGATACAACAAGTCATACGAAGAAGTGCCTTTCAAATATTTGAAAATTTCTTTTAATGGCACTTTAATGAGATTTGTTGGGATAGTTTTTGAAGTCGAGCATATAGACATAAGGCATATGGAATGTCGAGTCTATAGAAATAATACAAGAAAACATACCTCGAATTTTTTTGTCGACCGACATGCCTTTCTCAACCTTTGTCAATCTTTAGCCATAGAGGTTGAGATAGTTCTTCTTTCTTCAATGCCTAACTCCTTCAAGAGTTCTTTTGAAATATAACTATCTTCTTGGCATTGAATGATTTGAAGTCCAAGCAAGAAATTGAGCTCCCCCATCATGCTCATCTCGAGTTCACCTAGTATCAACTTAGAAAAATATCTTGCACAAATATTCATTAGTAGCACCAAAAATATTCTCATAAATATGCACAAGTTTAAACAATCTTGCCCTTTTTCACAAACAAAGAGAGTAGTATCAACTTTACCTTTTTGTAAAATCATTTAGCAAAAATAGCTAAGTCTATCATACCATACACGGGGTACTTGTTTTAAACCATACAAGGCCTTAAAAACAATCATTTGGCCTAGAAAAATTTTAAACCCCGGAGGTTGTTTTATATAGACTTCATCTAGAATAAAACCATTTAGAAAATTGGATTCAATATCCATTTGGTAAAGCTTGAAATTTTCTTAAAGCAAGAATGGGCAAGTAAAATGCAAATAGCTACAAAATGTGCTATGAGTGCAAATGTTACACCAAAATCAATTACCTTCTTCTTGAAAATACCTTCGAGCTACTAACCTCGTCTTAGTTCGACCAATGTTGCCTTGGTCATCGAGTTTGTTCCGGAATACCCTTTTTTGTCTTCTTCATCACTATCATCATAGGGCATCCAATTTATCTAAGGTGTTCATAATAGAACGTTTACATCCAAATATTTTGAGTTAACAATATTTGGAGTACTTCGTTTCTCATCTACATAACTAAACAAACTCATTACCGGTATCGCTTATATAAGCAAGAAAAAGTAGCCCAAGTGTAAAAATATGCCTCAATCATCAATCACAAAATATCTTTCATAAGAGCATAGTATAAATAGACACTATATAGACCATGAAGCAAGAAACACATACTATGCATTTAGAATATCATCAAGAGTCTAATAAATCATGCAAGTTCAAATAAGCTTAAGAAATCTATAAAAGGTCTCTTTTGAAGTAAGAAAATCCGATAGCATATAGTTGAGACCTCATTTAAAAGAAGTATTTGAACAAGAGTTGACAAAGCAAATATGTGCAATCAAAAATCAAATAGTGCCTTTCAAAAAAAAATCTAAAAAACCTCTTAATGGCACTTGTATGAAATACTATGAAAAACAAGCACAAATGCATATGGCAATACATATATCGAGTTCTATAAGAGTAAGAATAACACAAGTAAACGTACCTCGATAATTTATGCCTTTGTTGACAAATAATGACGTAGATGGCCATTTGTGAAAAATGTAAATCCTACACAATTCTTAAAATAAATCTAGAACAAATCATTATGATAAAAGTGTAGGCTAATAGATATCACAAGTAAGCTCATGCCATAAAAATCCATAAGATATGATAAACCACTTGAGTCTAAAAATGCACAAGGGTTTTTTAAAAACATCATATAAGGTCTTCTTTTTAAAATATTTTAAAACCACAAATATATATTGAAGACCTTAATTTTAAAATAAATATATGAAAACTCATTTTGCAAATAAGACACAAATAAAAACATGCATAATAGACAAATAAAATGCATATTCGAATGGGGAGATACGGGTTACCATTACGCCATTTCCATGGGTTGTGTCGTTCCCATTGTTGATGATATCTTCCCTTGAGAAGTCATTTTGTTGATGATGACTTCTTTGATTACTCCATTTCAAGGTTTGTTACCTTCCCATTGTTGATGGTCTCTTCCTCTTTGAAAATCATCTTGTTGATGATGTCTTAGCCATTTCCAAGGATTGTATTCTTCCCATTTTTGAGTATATCCTCTTCTTGGAAATTTGCTTTGTCGAAAATAGTTTCTCCTTCTTTGATCAAATGAAACGGTCATTTGATGCCTTCTTGGCGGTGTGAATTTTCTTTGATCATTATTCCGCCGGGTACCTAATAAAACATTATTTTGTGGTACCCTCAAGTGCTTGGGTCCTTTAGGATTAGTCTTGAGACTTTTAGGTCTCCAACAATAATTAGAGCTATTTCTAGCCCGACAAGTATTTACCGTATGACCCTTTTTACCACAATAAAAGCATGTAATAATTCTAGGAGCATAATGACCAATGTGTCTAGAGACTTGATTCTTTTTCATGTGATTGACACCTTTAGGCTTATGATCAAGTTCTAGTTTCGATTTATCACAACAATCAACAATATCGGTCATCTTATAGGTACTCAAGTTGGATTTAGATAAATCATTTTTCAAGCAAATTATATCCTCAACAAGAGTACTATTATCTTTCTCAAGGTTTCTAACCTTATCAAGAGTCGTGGTGTGAGCACATGATAGTGATTCATAGGAAGTAAATAAACTATCCTTATCATTTTTCAAAATAATGAATTCCTTTTTCAAATTTTTGTATTTAACAAGTAAGTTTTGGAATTCATCTTGTAGCTCATCATAATCATTTTGCAAATCACTATATTCATTATGCAATTCATTGTCATAAGAAGTAGAGGGTTTAGAACTTACCTCGCTTTTTCTTCTTCGATGCCCATGAGGCATTGTTCAACTTGTTCATTATGGGAGGTTGTAGAAGGCTTATCCCATGTTGTTGGATTTGATGTTGTATCCGTTTGTGAAGTAGATGCTTTTGAGTTGCTCCTTTCATTTGCATATACTTCATAGATGGCTTCTAATTTTTGCCATACTTCATGTGCCGATCGAATACCTACAACATGATCAAATTCCAAAGTGGTAAGTGAACAATGTAAAATATTAAGAGCTTTACCATTTAAGGAGATGATTTTCTTCTCTTCATCATTGAGCTTTTTGAAGCCTTTTGAGGTGTGTGGTGTATCTTTCATCGAAATGGATTCTCCATTAATGACGGTGTTCCAAATGTCGAACCCGCAACCTTGTAAATAGCATTCCATTCTTTCTTTCCAAAAAATAAAATTTTTGGAATCAAACCGAGGTGGCTTGGTGGTGGAGGTGATGGAAAGATGAGCTTCGTCAGAGCCGACGATCGTTTCTCTCTTCACTCGCAATGTGAAACGAGCTTGCCAAAGAGTTTGGCTTTGATACCACTTGTAAGTCCAAGCGGCTACGATAATCTAGAGGGGGGGTGAATAGATTATCTCCATCTTTTGATTTTGCCCTCTTTTTTTGAACCAAATACTCAAACACAATAATAAAGGTGCGGAATGTAAACAACACACGTTGATTTAAAGAGGTTCAACCCACCTAGGGCCTAATCCTCTACCACCCCAGTATATCCGGGATGGATTTCAAAAAAGAAAAAGAATTTTATTAATTACCACAATTAATACAAATTCAACTTACAACACCTTGAAGAGCACCACACTCTTCTTCAACACCACCTTTGGAGATTATCACAATCTCCCTTTGAAGATCACCACAATCTTCCTTCAACGGCACCTTGTGAAGATTACCACAATCTTCAACCTTGAAGAATACCAAATTCTTCAACACCTCAACAAGAAGATTACCACAATCTTCTCACACCTAACACCTAGATCACCCAAGTGTGTTCTTACCACAAGAACACTCACAAGGATATCTTGTGTTGAATGATAACCCAAAAATTCAAGATTACAACTCGATAATGAATAATACAATTGAGTGCAAGTGTAACCAAGAATAGCCTAGACCTCAAGGATGTGAAAGTGAATAGCTAGGCAAATTACAACAAGAAATAAGACAATGTAAGAACAAGTGTATTCTTGAGTGTATCTTGTTGTGTTGTAGTTTTCTCTCTTGTCTTGTTGCTTCAATTCTTCCTCTATTTATAGGAGATGATTGATACTTGATAGGCTCCTCTTGGAATCTGATTTCTACAAAAAATTGCAATTAAAATCAAGATTATAGCTGTTAGAAATCAATCCCACAAATTAAGGAAAAGATGTCTGCTGCACAACGGTTACATTTTTGCTGTCAAACTCAAGGGCGACCGGTCGCACACAAATAGAAGTTTGAAAATGAGAATACACATTTACACAGGGCGACCGGTCGACGTAGGGTTCGACCGGTCGTCCCTTACTTCAACCGGTCGCACAACCTCAAAAACGGCGGCGACGTTCGTTTCAATTTTTGCTCCAGTGCACGGTCGCCCAAGGGTCGGTCGATCGGTCGACGCCACCGTTTGCCCTATAGGGCGACGGTTACCCGACCATTTTCTCGCAAACATGAAGTTTTTGTTTTTCTCAACTTTCAGTGCACGGGTTGCCCTATACGGCTGACGGTTGACCTCAAAACAAAAGTGTTGTCCAATTTTATATCAACAATAAACTTCAAGAAATATTCCGAAAAATAGTGAAAACATTTTAGACCGATCGGGAGTATTAGGACAACAATTAGAAACATTGTTTTGGTGTAAAAATACATTAACAGAAAATCATTAAAAGTGTTGTCCAATTTTGTTGAAAATAAAACTTGAAGAAATACTCCGGAAAATATTAAAACCATTTTAAATCATTTAGGAGTATTTGGACAACCTTTAAAAACATTGTTTTGGTATAAAAACAAAATCATCAAAATCATGATAAAACCATTTATCAAACATGAAGAAGCTGAGTCGTACGAGAAGCCAGCTGAGTGATCAAGGCGTCTCGGATCGAGTCCCAAAGGATCAAGTCATTTGTGTGATCAAGACTTGTATCCGGATCATTACCACTTTGTATCTCGATCAATACCTAGTGGATTCCTCCAGGAGTTGGAGAAGAGAGGAGTAGAAGAATTACCCCATCTTCGAACCTCTATAAAAATTTTATTGTGTCATTTACATTTCAGCATTTTAATTCATGCATCTTAATTGTTTAAATCTGTGATAAATTTGCTATCCACTTGATAATTTCTAAGTACTAAACCAAGCACTAAATCCTTGCTTAATCAAACTTAAGGGTGTTAAGTCTTCTCTTGAAAAACAAACCACGAGTTGAGTTAATTTAGACTTAATTTGAGTTATTCCATCAACACTCGGTTGAGTCTTTGAGAGACTAACTCCTGATTATCTAAATCATTTGTCCACCAAGGACACAAATTGTGTAGTATCAACTCGAATATTTAAAAGGACTAAATCGAAAATTTGGTAAGGTTTATTCAACCCCCTTCTAAACCTTACACTTACACCCCCTTGGGACCTACAAGTGGTATCGGAGCGGTTGGTTCATTGAGCCTTCCGCATGGCAGTTCTTGAACTAGATCTCCAAACTTTTCAAAGTCCGCTTTAGCACTTAAACTTTCAAAACTCTTTTTATCATTAAAAGTTATTATCATGGAAGCAAATTTGACACGCATTCCTATGTTCACAATTGAAGAATTTGATGATTGGAAAATTCGTATGCGAGGCTCATCTATCGGCATTACATGATGAGATGTGGATAGTGATAGAAGATGGGCCACCGCAAATCTTAAAGGTGAACACAATTTGTGAGAAGAAGCTGCGGTGAAGGAGAAGAGGATGTTGCTCCCGGACTAGTCATGGTTGAAAAACCAAGAACCGAATGGACAAATGATGACGAGAAAAAGATACAACCTGGACAATGTAGCCAAGGACATCCTTTACAAAACCTTGGACAAAGCCATGTTCAATAAAGTCAAATCATGCAAAACGGCTAAAGAAATGCAGGACAAGCTAACATTGATTTGTGAAGGCTCGTGAGCAAATCAAAGAAAACAAATTATCGGTGGGGTATGCGAGAAATTTGAGAACTTCAAAATGATCTCGGAGAAAACCTGGATCAACCTGGATGCTCGATTCACGAAATCACCAATGAGCTATCTCGCACTTGGAAAGGAATATACGAAGGAAATGTGTATGAAGATCCTAAAAAGTCTTCCGGTGAATGGGAAATGAAGGTCATGGCACCGAGACATTCCATGGACCTATCAAAGACATCCAATCATGAATTATTCTCGGATCTCAAAGCCTACGAGTTTGAGTGAGAAGAAAAGACCAGGAAGAGACAATTTGTACCCAAAACAATTTTGCTCTAATTGTTAAAGATGGGAAGAGAGCCGAGGTCAAAAAGTCATTGATCCGGAAGAAATAGCCCCGATGGTTAAAAGGTTCAACAAGTTCTTCAATAAGAACTACAAGAGAGGAAAGGGTGAATCTTCCGAAGACACTCGGCTCCCTCCAAGTCAAAGGAAGATAGGCCAACCAAGAGAACAAATTATCAAAAGGCTGAATATCAAAGGGTGACAATCCAAGAATGGAAAGAGCTGATCAAAAGGTTGAATATCTATGCTGAATCAGACAACCAGGTCACTATGCCATTGATCGCCCATATCCTGTAGTCAACAAATACAGGAATGAAGAAGAAAGAAAGGTCTTGAGAGAAAGAAGACAAGAAAAGAAAAAGGCAATGATGGGAGAGAGCTGGCGAGAGGCGGCTAAGTTAAGAGAGACAGTGATTGAGAGCAGTGAAGCGACTACTCAAGTGACTCGAAGAAGAAGCCCGATCTGTTTAATGGCCAAGGAACAGAATCAACCCGACCAAGAAGATGAGGTACACTCTAACTCATCAAACTCGGACTCTAGTGATAGTGATTGTGACACACACACTTCATCACCCACTCGATCTTTATGATTCATTAGGCAAAATGATGAAAGATTTTGAACACATTAAATCCTCACACACACTATTGAATGAGGAAAACAGCCTACTCAAGAGCAAAACTCAAAGTCGACTAAGGAGCTAAGTACTCTAAGTCAAATAGTGATGAGAATGATAGTTTAAAGGCTGAAAATGCTAAGTTAATAGCAGAAATTGCTGCCATAGAGAAGAGGGAGAATGACCTCAAAAATGTTATTGCCTCATTCACTAAGGCATCTAAATCATTGGATGATCTTATTATGAGTCAAAGAGAATGTGGAGACAAAGACAGCTTAGGATTTAATTCCTCGTGCTATGTCAAACTCCAAAAGTGATTTTGGAAAAAGGATCTTCAAGCAATGAAGAGTCAAAAAAATCCAAAACTCTAAATGTTACACACACATTCACTCCAAAGCACAATTCCAAGCAAAGCGGCCTTGGTTATAAAGGAAAAGGAAAACTTGACCGAGTTGAGTGCGGCTGAAAGGACGGTGAGAAGAGATTGATCGAGTTCCTCAAAGAAACTCCAAACTCCAAAAATACTCAGTAAAGAAAAAGCGAGCTACCAAAACCCAGGAAAATCTATAAAAGAAATACATATGATGGGAATGGTAGAAAATATCCTAGCCAAGTGATTGGAATAATGTAAACTATCAGCATAGACTTATGGAATATAAGCCCAAATGGCAAAGGCTTAGAACTCAGCAAAGGCCATTCCAAAAGTATAAGAGCTTTCATTAGCACACATATGCACCTAGGCACTACACTCAGAGACACCACAATTACCCAAAGAAGGCGATTGCTAAAACATATACACAGCATACTCTGACAAAAGAGCAGTAGTATGAACCTAAAATCCCCAAGCAATTTGCCAAGATTAATTATGATTATGGCACTGATAGATGGCAACCCCTTAGAGTCAAATCATTTGGCTATAAGTCGGTTGGATCATCTTACAACTCTAACCCCTCAGGACCCAGACAAATATGGGTACCTAAAACTTAATTTCCTTGATTGCAGGTTCAAGGAACAGTTGAGTGCCAAGGAACCTGGTACATGGATAGCGGCTGTTCCAGACATATGATAGGAAACAAGAAAAATCTGTCAAAATTCAAGGAAGTTAAAGAAGCAAAAGTCATATTTGGTGGAAATGAAGCTCCAGGTGAAATAAGAGGCATTGGATCTATCAAAAGGAACGGATTAGAAATCTCAGATGTTGCATATGTTGAAGGACTCAACTTCAACTTGTTAAGCATCAGCCAACTCTGTGACAAGGGCTACAATGTTGGATTCAACATGGGTATATGCCAAATCAAAGATATCGAATCAAATGAAGTTGTGTTGCAAGGATGCAGACAAAAGAACATGTATGTAGTAGATTGGTCAACCGCTACACACAGCACTTGTCTATTAGCAAAGAGCAAATTTGAATAAAGTTATTGTGGCACAAAAAAGCTGAGTCACCTAAATTTCAAAACGATTAACAATCTTGCACGAAGTAATCTTGTGGAAGGACTTCCAGACTCAGTATACAAGAAGGAGAGTATATGTGATGCATGTCAGAAAGGAAAACAAATCAAATCTTCATTCAAAGAAAAGACATGTCCATCTTCAACAAAGAGTATTGCATCGCTACATATGGATCTATTTGGCCCAGTGGAACCGGCCAAAGCATAAGTGGAAAGAAATACACCTTGGTGGTAGTAGATGACTACTCAAGATATACATGGACAATATTCATGTGCAAGAAGAAAGAAACTCTCTGAAACTACCACAATCGATGAAGAGGATTCAAAATGAGAAGAGCCAAACCATTATCAAAATAAGATCGAGACAGAGGAACCGAGTTTGTCAATGGAATAATAACTCGATATTGTATTGAAAATGGTATTGGTCATGAACTATCGGCAGCAAGGACTCCACGGAGAATGGAGTTGCGAAAGAAGGAACAGAACTCTCAAAGAAGCGGCAAGGACCATGTTAGTCAAGCGGGATTACCAAAAAGATTTTGGGTCAAGCAATCAACACGACTTGCTACACTCAAAACATGGATGTATGATAAGCAGGCGGTGACAAAGACTCCTATGAGATTTGGTGGAAGAAAACCAAATGTTGCATATTTTAGAATATTTGGATGCAAATGCTTCATCCACAACAATGGCAAGGACAATCTAAAGGCTTTCGATGCTAAAGGTCGATGAAGGTATCTTCTTGGGATACGGTGAAAGCAAAGCCTACTGAGTACTCAACAAAAGGACTATGGTTGCGGAAGAATCCATTCATGTGGTATTCGATGAGCCAAATGTAAATAGAGAAGACATTGAAGAGTCGGTGATAAGTCGAATCATCCAACCATACTAAGAGTCCCTACGCTGAAAGTCAAGTGGAACTATTAACTCGGATGAAGATGAGATAGTGAATCTCAAAAACAGTGGAAAATTTGCGGCTAAGTGATTACGAGAGAGTGATCACAAAGAACACGGTACCGCTAGACAATCGAACCCGGCTAATTTACTTCAACTCGATGTAAGATGGCCGAGAGACCATCCACTTAACTTGTCATTGGAGATATAAGAGAAGGTGTCAAAACAAGATCGAACTCAACAAGAAGCTATGTTCACATGTTTTATCTCGCAAATAGAGCCCAAAGATGTGTTACAAGCATTGGACGACACACATTGGATTCAAGCTATGCAAGCAGTGAATCGGTTTGAAAGAAATAAAGTATGGGAATTAGTTCAAAGACCCACACATCAAAATGTTATTGGTAATAAATGGGTGTTGAAACAAGATGAACGAGGAAGGTTACGTGGTAAGAAACAAAGCAAGACTAGTAGCCAAAGGATATTGCCAAGAAGAAGGAATAGATTTTGATGAAACATTTGCTCTCGTAGCAAGATTGGAAGCTATAAGGATGTTTCTTGCCTATGCAGCTCACAAGAATTTCATTGTATATCAAATGGATGTAAAAAGTGCATTCCTAAATGGTTTATTGGAAGAAGAAGTGTATGTTGAACAACCTCCGGATTTGAGCGAGAAGACTCTTGGAGATAAGGTATACAAACTCAAGAAAGCCCTGTATGGATTGAAACAGGCACCCAGAGCATGGTATGATACTTTGTCACAATTCCTAACTGAAAATGGATTCACAAAAGGAAAAGTAGATAGAACACTTTTCAGAATTCAAGACAAAAAGAGTATACTGCTTGTTCAAATATATGTGGATGACATCATTTTTGGATCCACAAACAAAGAGTTGTGTGAAAAATTTTCAAACCTCATGCAAAGTAAATTTGAAATGAGCATGATGGGAGAGCGACATTCTTCCTTGGACTCCAAGTGAAACAATCGAAGGATGGAACATTTATAAGTCAAACAAAATACACTAGAGACTTAATGAAGAAATTTGGTATGGAGGAGAAGTCTTACGTGAAAATACCAATGAATACATCGATCAAAATGGACATGGATGCGGATGGCAAGCTCGTAGATCAAACAAGATCTGAGCACTTATTGGATCCTTGCTCTATCTTACAAACAAGCAGGCGGACATCACCTTTCTTTGTAGGTGTATGTGCAAGATTTCAATCTGCTCCAAAAGAGAGCCATATGACAAAGCACTAAGAGAATCGAGATACTTGAAAGGAAGCCAAGAAGTTGGCTTATGGTATCCAAAGGAAGGTGGATTCAAGCTAATTGGCTATTCAGACTCGACTATCTTTGGATGCGAGTTGACAGAGGAAGAGCACCTCAGGCACATGTCAAATGCTAGGAAACAGGCTGATTTCTGGTTTAGCAAGAAGCAAAATTCAATTGCCACCTCTACTGGTGACGAGAATACATATACGGGGCATTTGTTGTGCCCAAGTCCTATGGATGAGACAAAGAATCGAGAGACTATGAAGTTGAAGAAAAAGAGATTCCAATCATGTGTGATAACACAAGTGCAATTGCAATCACTCAAAATCATGTGTTGCACTCAAGAACAAAGCATATCGATGTCAGATATCACTTCATAAGAGATCATGTTGAAAAGAAGGACATCATCGTGGAATATATCTCAACTGATAAACAATTGGCTGACATCTTCACAAAACCGTTATGTGAGTCAAGATTTGAAGAACTCAAGCATGAGTTGGGGTTAATTGAGCTGAGTTAACATTGAGAAGACTCAAAGAAAAGAAATGGAACAGAAAAAGGGAAAAGAGCCGAACTCACAAATCAGCTAAGTACATCAGCTGTATTGGAAAGACAGCTATACTAAGTCAGCTGTTAGCTGAGTCACTAAGAGAATTGTGAGAAGAGGAGTTAAATCAGCTAAAGGATAAGCTGAGTCACTTATGAGCAAAGTGACAAAAACGCGATCGTTTTACTAAGCGGGAATGTTTTTAAGAATGACGTCAAAGATAATGATGATGTGTACTGGACATAAAGCCGCACACCAAGCTTATGATTGGATATAAATCTTTGCCGCATTAAATACGAGACATTAAATGCTAAATAGGCGTGCAAAATCTAAGCCGTTGATTTCGATCACATTTCAAAAACCACCCGCACGTCCTTTCATAAACCATACTTAAACCATTTTCGCCCGTTTCCCTCACACACTATCAAAACTGTTCATCTCTCTCTCTCTCTCTCTCTCTCTCTCTCTCAGAAGCAAAAACTCTCTCAAAAACCCTATCTATCTTCAAATCAATCCCGAAGTTTTCTTGATAAAATCTGAAAAATGGCACCAACTTATGATTTTATCAAGTTAGGAAAGCAAATCCACACCGGTCTACCGTGGATTTCGAGGGCATGGTCAAACAGGGGTCCAATGACGCCTCATAAAGAAAATAGCTGAAAAACTCCAAACAATGTGGTGAAATCATTTCTGACGATGGAATTTTTGATGACCTATGTGGAGGAGGTCGCACAATTCTATGTGAACGCTGAGATTCACGATGAAGGAATAAAGTCATCTGTTCACGGAAAGGAGTTCACCATCTCTCGCCAAGGATTTGGTGAACACGCTCATTACCAACGGAAGGAGCATCGAAATTAACGAAGGCGATGCAAACTTATTTGTTGCTTGGAAGGAAATAGCCAAGCCCGACTATCTTGATAAAATAGTTTACACAAACAAATAAGAGGTCTTTGAAGGAGGACTATCACAAGTCAATTTGTTGGACATAGTTTCCAAATGTATTGACATCAAATTTGGCGGCTTTGACCAAGCTGTCAAAAGAAAAGTTGATCGTAATGGTGCGATCATTGAAGAAAGGAAAATAAACCGGGTTGAGTTTGTCTACAACAGACTATGCCAAAATGTAGGGAACAAATCCTTCAAGGAAGATGGCACATTTGGAGGATCCCTAGGATATGGCCTGGTGATTGGCGGATGATGGAGGTGAAAGGAGTCCCTCTTAGACATGGAAAGGCGTTCCATGTTAACAAGAGGATGTTCGAGATCAAACCTCTCCGACGCACGAAGAGAGCCTACGCAAGAGAGGCGACACAAGTGAGGGGGAATCGGTGACCTCGAAGATACAATTGTTTCCTCTCCACCAAAGAAGAAAGCCGCCCCGCGGTGCTAAGAAGATGTTGCCCCTACAAAGAAAGAAAGTCAAACTCGCTTCCGCCCCTGCAGCCGAGTCACTCCGCCCCGTAGCCGTGTCTCCCGCCCCGAAAGCTAGCGGTCGAGAAGGACTCTCAAATACCTTCTCCGATCGTCAAAAGGAGGAGAAGCGATAAGCCAAGATGGCCGGCTCCTCGTAAGAAAAAAACACTAGCACGGCCCCCGCCGCCCAAGACTCAGAAAAAACCGTCTCGAACCAGAAATCCTCGGTACAAACTAGGAGACGAAGAAGAATCATCAAGCACTCCGAGCTTGAGAAACCGGCCGAGTCGGCCACTCAGTTGAGCAGCGGAATCTAGGAGGCTTGGAGAAGTAGAGTCTCGGATGAAATTGATGAAACAACCAAGTCTCTGTCAAGGCGATCGCAGAGGCCAATCAAGAAATAGTTGTAGTCCGTGCAAATTGGTGAGACACAAGAAGAAGGCGATAGAGCGATAGTGATGTGATGATCCTATCCCCACCTTACCCGGACATCCAAAATCGTCTGCGTGAGTGGAGGAAATGGAAATTAAGTAAATCAAGGAACAGTTCCAACGGCCCGAGTTTATAGAAGAAGAAGAGGAAATGTTAAACTTCCTTGGACTAACCACTGTGATCCCAACACCTTTGGATGAAGACAATCGCACGATATCCCGCAGATCTTCAAGGACAATGAGAAGGAAAGACATGCAGAGGAAGGCCGAGGCACGTGAGAAGGCCAAAGATATGCCCTATCTCGGCACCACAGAACACACACACCCTCTCCTTGATGTCTTATCGACGGTGATGAGGATCCGAACTCTGCGCTTTGCCACGAGAAGAGTTGCAAATGCAGCAAGCATTGCACGAATCGAGAATCCTTCATGAGCAAAGATTGATGGAGGGACCAGGAGAGTCCTCGAACACACGGTGAAATTGATCCAATGGGAGTGGTTGACAAATCGCCACCGTTGTTTCTGCCACCACTTCCCCACTCACTCGGAAGAAGGCGATAAGGAGATGGCGATGGCGGGATAGTGGGGACCCCGTCGAGCCAACCCCTATTGAAGGTGTCTTACCACCGCCCCAACGGTGAACACTCAATAGAAACAAGGGAGTTTGGAGACGAGTGACCCCACTCCAAGTCACTCAATTTGGTGTGCCCGGGGGGAAACTCCCTCCACCGCAAAGCAAGGTCGGAAAATCTTGCGCAGATGACTCCACAATGAATCAAGGAGGCGAAGTGGAGAAAGTTCAACCACCAAACGAAGCGCAAGTTGCCATCAACGAAGCTCAGGCGATTGAGACTGCCTCTCGGTGAGGTGTCAACCGCACGAAGGCTAATGACGCTGGCGATGCGGTCGAGGCACATGAAGGAATGTACTCGGGAGTTAACACTCGGGCGATGAAAGTGCAATCCTTGGGGTTGAGACTCCAATGGATGCCACCACGAGAAGACCCTAAGACGACATCGTCGAAAGGGAGGTCCAAGGCCTCACTGCGATTGAGGCTGTAGGAGGAAATGAAGGCCCACGGGAGGTTGAGACTTCCCGGGGTAAAAAGAAGCTAGAGAGAACATCCCTCCCGCTATCATTGATCCATCCGAGAAGGAGATAAGCGCGCTTCATGATTCCCAAGATAATCCCGATGTAACTTTTCCGGGATCGGAGGCGACGAAGAAAGCGAGTCATCCCCCGTGATGAGATCCAAAAGACTCTTCGGCTCACGGATGTTCCCAAAGACGAGCAAGTCGATCTCAAGACTACTCGTCAAACCTTTAATTTTGATGATGCGCCACCAATGGAAATCTCATCATCGTCCGATGACGCTCGATAAGGCCGAGGACATCCACTCAATTGGAGAAACCAGTGAGACCAACGGTTGTTGAGACAACGAGGCTCGGCAAGCTAGGTCCACTTCACAACAGACCCGGTGAAACAGAGTCCACTACGCGGGTTCCCCCTGCCGCAGCAAGTTCGACTCAAAAGGAACTTCCCGCGCACCGCTCATCATTGAACAAATCCCCGGTTGGCGGTGATGAATCTTTATAGAATCTTTTCCTTTTTCCTGGAGGTACCCGACCTCCATGAAGAGTCGAGAACGAACGCAAGACGCTACCATAGACCACTCTCTGTCATTTTCGCCAGTACCATCGTTCGGTGACTATGACTTTGACGGCGTGCGTGGCCATCGATGCAACGGAAGAATCAATCAAGTTCGCGAAGTGTTCAAGGCATTATTTGCCGAGATTGAACGAATGGAGAGGCACCGTGCCTCTATGGACGCGTGCGGATGGACAACGAGAGATGCAAATCTTCTCACTGCGACTTGAGAGGCATCACGGTGAGGATCGGGAATGGTGGCAACAAAGAAGCAAACAATGCGTGTGGAACAAGTTAGATACTTCAGGACATTGTTCAACAAGCTGTCATTGGTATGGAGAGCCGAGAATGCGATGCAAAAACGAAGTTGAGAGAACACATTGAGCACATGCATGAAGCTCACTGCTTGCCGAGATAAAGGTCGCTGCTGCGTGAGCAAAATAAGAGTGATCTTGCGTCTGGAAGCAAATATGGACAGAAAATTCAGCCTTCTCATGGCTGAAATGAAGCTAATCTCAAGAGAGTCCAACGCTACTCGATCCGATTTCAGATCGCATACTCCGCGGCAGACTCGAGACAAAACTCAACTATCGCCGGGACCGACTTCCCGCTTGCAAGTCTGTTTCAGGCGTTCCTCTCTCCTTTGATGATGCCAAAAAGGGGGAAGAGGAATACCTAAAGCGCGAGGAGGGATACGAAGTTGAGAAGGAGGGAGCGGTGCGAAGGGAAAGTCAATTTGAGGAAGTGTTGAAACAAAAGAAAGGAAAGCTTGTTGAGGGGGAAGGATCGGCGAGATGTGACCTTGATGATTGCACAAACCCCCAACAAGGTCTTGTCACATCGACATTATCGCAAACTCCCTGTGACTCGCCACTCCAACACTCTGCTATATCTATGGTGAAAAGAGAAAAACAATTGAAGCAGGGATAAAGGAAGTGGAAGGAAGAATGGATGCCCGAGTTATGAACATCTTGAAAGAACATGGAGGCATTCTAGTAGACAGAGACACTTATGCCATTTCGGATGTCGGGACAGAGCCACGATCGTTGATGAATTTAAAATGCTCGCATCGAAGGATACTTTGCAAATATGTCTATGGCTCAAGCTTGGGACTTATCTTGGGAAAAGGGTCTCACGTTATGTGAAGAAGGCCGACAGCGACGAGACACCGGCGATCGCTCCTTGGTCACTCTACCGGGTCACTCACCGTGGAAAGAAGAAGACCCCAAGACAATACACGCCCAGGTAGAGGAAAAAGTAGTGGTGGAGGAAGAGGTTTCATACCAGGCCTCGCCCAAAAATATTTAGTACATAGATCCAGGCAAGAAAGGAGGGATCTCTTGGGCGGCCTTGACCAAATAGCAAATTTGCAAGTGGCTAAAAGTAATGCCGAGTATGCGAAAAGAATAGAAGAAGAAAACAAGAGACAAACTCGGCTATGGGAGGAAAGACAAGAGAGATTAAGAAGAGACGAAGCCGCCAGGAAGGCATATGAAAAGAAGAAGAAGGCGGTGACGATGAGAAAAAGAGAAGAATAGCGAGAAGATCTTTGAACAAGATGAAAAAGAAGGAGACAGCGAAGAAGATGAAGTGTAGCTGTCCACCCCTTCATGTATTTTATCATGTAAATACATACTATGTAAGTCTTCTGTAATAAAGCTATAAATTCTTCATTTTTTTTGTGTAGACAAATGTTTGCTCTGATACACTTTGTAAACTTGATTGTGTAAAAGAACAAGAATGTCATGATCAATAAAAGGATTGATTCTACGCATACATTCTATGTAAATACACTATCTGTGTGTATCTTTGCTATTTGCATTTTTTTTGAATGATTTAAGTTTTGGCATCATCAAAAAGGGGGAAATTGTTAGGAAATTTATTGTTTAGATTTTGATGAATGCCATGTAAAACTTAGAATAGGAAGTTGGCACCCCATTCTTGTTGTAAAATGCATTGTAATAAATAGGGTGATCAAGGCCGAGTTAAGTCGCCTACGCCCAAACATGCAAGAAGACAACCGGAGAACTAGAAGGAAGACTCCGCGAGACAGTGAGTATGGCAAAGAAGAGTAGACGGGAACTCTATTGAAGAAGCGGTGAGATGCGGTGAGTAGAGTATCGATCAAGTCAACTCAAGAAGAGCCAAGTCTCAAGTTGAAGTGAAGAGTCATCCATGATTGGAAGTCGACTCTAAGTCACCTGGGGAAAGCAAAGAAATGCGGTCAAGTCGAGATAATCGAAAAAGATCCGTTGTACGTAAATCAAGAGAATTACTTAAACAAGTAATATCTCCATACTACCTTTCTCGAAGTGCTCGACCCGAGAAGTGTGCAAAAGGAATTAACCAATGGGAAGCACTACACCGTGTCGAACTACGAAAAGCTGGAGAACAATTCATACGAGGAAATGGCAATTCCAAGGATCGCAACAAGACAAGCCAACGACGCAAGTGACTTTCAAAAATAAGCCTATCTCTTCAATGGGCAAATTTTTGAAAGATCAATATAAAAGGCCGAGGAGTTTATTTGAGAAAAAAAGATCAAGGAACTAAGAACGGACAGAACCAAAAACGTTCAAGCAATTATTAGAAAATCAAATATTCTCAATCCTCAAGCCTACACTACGAAGAACATCAATCCAACACTCACCGTGAAGGAAAGATAACTTCAATCGGTTGAAGAGGAAAATACTTGAAAAATTAAGGGGTCTACACTCCATGAAGGATTGTAGGAAGGTTCGAGTGGTCGAACCAAGTCTTGAGCTTTTGGAGGGCTTCGTGATCAAATCCAAAGAGCTTGAGCAAGTGAGTCGTAGTAGCAAGCGGTGACTGTGAAGAAGGTTCGAGTCGCACGAGCTTGATTGAGTGATCAAGGCGTCTCGGCATCGAGTCCCAAAGGATCAAGTCGTTTGTGTGATCAAGACTTGTATCCGGACATTACCACTTTGTATCTTGATCAATACCTAGTGGATTCCTCCGGGAGTTGGAGAAGAGAGGAGTAGAAGAATTACCCCATCTTGAACCTCTATAAAAATTTTATTGTGTCATTTACATTTCAAAGCATTTTAATTCCTGCATCTTAATTGTTTAAATCTGTGATAAATTTGCTATCCACTTGATAATTTCTAAGTACTAAACCAAGCACTAAATCCTTGCTTAATCAAACTTAAGGGTGTTAAGTCTTTCAACGAAAAACAAACCACAGTTGAGTTAATTTAGACTTAACAATTTGAGTTATTCCATCAAACGGCTCGTTGAGTGTTGAGAGACTAACTCACGATTATCTAAATCAGTTTGTCCACCAAGTACACAGTTGTGTAGTATCAACTCGAATATTTAAAAGGACTAAATCGAAAATTTGGTAAGGTTTATTCAACCCCCCCTTCTAAACCTTACACTTACACCCCTTGGGACCTACACTCATGGAGCTCATGCGGCACCTTTTTGGAGTCTAGAGGACGCACCCTTCTGGAGCTTCCTTCATAATTTTTGCTTTAGCACTTTGATCTCTTCTCCACATGCGTTAGCTTTTTCGTCTTATTTTCCTTGCACATTTTTACCATGGAGAAGAATTTACGGGGACTCTTGCGAGGAGGCCCCTTCCTCCGGGGTCTTAGCTGGAGGAGAAAAACTTATGAGGACTCTCCAGTGGTGGGAGCTTATTTCCTCCGGAGTGTAAAGCTTCTCTAAGGGACTTTATTCACCTCACGGAGTGAAAAGCTTCTCTGGAGGATCTTATTTGCCTCTTGGAGCGGAAAGCTACTCTAGAGGATCTTATTTGCCTCTTGGAGCGGAAAGCTACTCTAGAGGATCTTATTTGCCTCTTGGAGCGGAAAGCTTCTCTAGAGGACCTTGTTTGCCTCATGGAGCTGAAAGCTTCTCTTGAGGACTTTGCTTGCCTCACGGAGCTGAAAGCTTTTCTAGAGGACTTTGTCTGCTTCACCGAGTTGGAAGCTTCTCTAGATGACTTTGCTTGCCTGACGGAGCTGAAAGCTACTCTAGAGGACTTTATTTACCTCACGGAGTGGAAATCTTCTCTAGAGGATTTTATTTACCCCATGGAGTGGAAAGCTTCTCTAGAGGATTTTGTTTGCCTCATGGAGCAGAAAGCTTCTCTAAAGGGCTTATTTTTCTTCGGGAGCATCAATAGAGTCCCTTGTCCAACGAGGATGTTGGCGAAAACACTCAATAGCATAGATGAGTGATGGCAACCGCGTTCTTCGACGAGAGCGTGGGTAATCGATGCTTGGCGACTTCTTGCTTCATGTGCAATGGGTTCTTGCGTTGATTCCTTCATGGTTCAGCTTTCTTCATCTTTGGAATCTTCGCGTCTTCAAAGAGTTGAGCATTTCTCTCTCCTATTGCGTTGAGGTGTACCTCTCTAATGAATGGAGATTTTACTGAGCTCCCTCTGGCTGGGGATGGCTCATCGATAGGTCGTCTGGGGAGTTATGTTTTTTCTGTAAAGGGTTGCTTGTTCTAGAGTTGACTTGTCTGGATGGCTCTTGAATCCTTAGTCTGAGCGCCAATGGAAGTTTGTGTCTATCCTTTCTGGATTTCAAGCTTTGTTTATTCTCCATCAATGTGATGGCTTCTTCAGTATCTGGTTGCTTTTCAGTTTATTGTTTCTCTCTTCCATTCTAGTCGAGTGAGGGTCATTCTTCATGTAGCTGCTACTGCAGCCTGCAACGACAGGGTGCCCTTACGAGGGGTCTTGATGCAGCTGGCGGAGCTCAAGTATATCCTCGTGTGGCTCCAGGAGCATTGATGCATAGAGAGTTTGGGGTAGGCTCATTGAGCTTGAGAGATTCTCGAGTCTAGCAGACTTATCTGGTGAGCAGAGCCCTTCAAGAGGAGGAAATTGCAAAAGGGCGCCCTTTTGACCATGCAAGGGCATTCCATTGAGCGGGCAAGGGTGCCCCCTTCAGCCAGGCTAGGGCGCCTCCTTTAGCTCTCTTAGTTGTTGGATGGCGCCCCTCTGGAATGAGGGGTCTATCCTCGTGTCTTCTCAATGGTATGCCTTCTTGCTTGGTCTTCCCGACTTTGGAGCCTGCAGCTTCCACGAATCACTTCATGAAGTCTTGCAGTAACTATCCTTTTAATTGTTTTACTTGAAAAAGATGCACCGTGGTCTCTGAATAATTCCTTCTGATGGATAATCGTTGTGCGAAGGCAGTAGTAAGGTTATCCACCTCAGTGATTGATCTAATTGGGAGCTAATCAAACAAGTTAGTGGCGCTTGGTCAGTGTTATACGGACACTTTACAATAAGAAGCATCCATCATGCTGTAGAGATCCGCCTTTCCATGAAGTTTGTCTAAGTATTCTTGGTGGACCTCCGGTCTCATCATACTTTGGGAGGATGGAGATCTTGATGCCCGAGGGCAATGGTTGGCCAAGATGGCACGACCAGTGAATTTCCTTCCAATAGCGATGGGCCATGAGCTGGCTTGGCTGATGTTTTACCGCCCACACCTCTTTTACGGGCTTGTGAGTGTGGACTTAGGAGTGTTAGGCTCCTTTTCTAGCTTTTGTTCCAGCGGTAGCGTTCTGGTCTCCTTGACTTTTTCCAAGTCCTTCATTTCTTTCTTCTTCTTTCCCGAAGTTGGGGTCTTCAACATCTGGCAGAGCTTTGAGGAAGGTATTCCTGTAGCTTTCGCCGCAGCATGATTCCTTGAAGCAACTCGACTAGCTTCTTTGAGCAGGGTTTCGAGGGCTCTTCACATTATGTGAACTTCTTCAACAGGCGGAGCCCCTATAAGGAGGATGTGTCGCTCTTCTTGGTTTTAGACGGAGGTTGTGCCCCTCCCGGAGGAGAGGGCTGGCCTATCATCTTCAATGTGATAATTCTTCTTGTTGATTCCTGACTCCATTGCCGCACTCTTCATGATTCTCGCCACCTTCTTCTATTCTTCTTTCTTGACCTTTCAGGTTAGATCTTCAATGGTGGGTGGAGCCCGGGACGGTCTCCCCGCTACTCCGACCCCAGCTTGACTCTTCAAAGTATTCTCGAGCGGCCCGTCCATCGAGCTTGGAGGCTTCCCGGTCAGAGAACTTCTTCAGGGGGCAAACCCATCTTCCACGCAGCGGTGGTGACATCTTTCCTTCCCGTGGAGGATGTGGCGTCCTTCCAACGGGCAGGTAAATTTCTTCAATGGGTGGAGCTCCTCCGGATGGAGATGGCGACGCCCTTTCTTCTTGTGGTGGAGGCGGCGCCCTTCAGGTGGAAAGGTAGCTGGCCTTCCGCCTTCTTGATGGCTTTTTCTCTTGCTAGTCTCTGGCCCTAGAGCCTGCAACTTGGGATTCGGCTCCATGTGCTTGAGGTCGGGTCTGCGTCTCCGTGCACTTTTGATGTTTTCACAGACGGTGCTAAAATGATACTGTTTTTTCGGGCAGATCACTCCAAATCAACTGGGTTGACCAAAATCCTCTTCCCGAGGGGAAGTCTTCACATCTATCCTATTCCTGAGGAGGAGTCTTCACGTCTTCTTCACCGAAAGCTGGAAATTCTTCGACTGAAAACTAGTCTGCACACCAATGCAAACGTTAGAGGGGTCCCTGGAGGTTACCCAGGGAGGCCCATCTGACGCTTAAGTCAGCACGGTGAACCAGAACGAATACTGAATAATAATGGCGTAGGAGGATTATGAACTAATTCACTTACAACTAATAGGAGAGACCTTTTTATATCTGGCAGATGGGCCACGTGGCCGTGTAGGAGAATTTGGCCTATGGGCCAGTCCGCGTAAGAGAAATCGGCATATGGGCCATCCCGAACACCATTGGGTTGGTTTATTTATTAAGAGCCCATTGAACAATTAATATTAAATAATTATATATAAATTGAATTATATATTAATATCATTTTTGCCCCCAACAAATTAATTACACGTACTTGGATATTGGTGATTATTACACTGTTTTCCTATTTTTTATTTTTCTTTTTTGTGTGTTATATTTATAACTAATCTTTGAATCGTCATTTCTCCGTCGTGTCATGTCATGTCCCGTACTATCTGATTAGAATAGAATCTTGATCCTGAACTTTTGATCTTGAAAATTTCATTTTGGTCCTTCAGTTTAGTATTTTACACTTTAGTCCTCAACTTTTACAAAAAATATTTTTCTTTACTCAAAACTATTTGATTTTTGGAATTTATTCAAAATATGTGTTTTCCAGTCCTTAGAAGTTGAAATTTTTGAAATTTTAAAAGTAGTGCTGGTACAGTTTTGAAAATTGCATTTTAGCCCTTGAACTTTCAAAATATTTATAATCTAGTCCTTGGGCTTTTAAGGGTTGGTTTTTGTTATCTCAAAACCTTTAAAACATTATTATTATATAAAAATATCATTTTTTAACATTAGTACAGTCCCAAATTCAAATATTTACAGAGAGGTCCCATAATTTTTTATTTTCTTGCAATTTAGTCCTCTTAATTTTACCAATTTTGCATTTAAGGTCCAAAAATATAATTTTCCAACTATGAACGAAATTTACAGAATATAAGACAATTAAAACATGAAATTTTAAGTACATAAGCATGCAATTACATATCATACAATAATTCATCAAATAAATCATGAATTTACACATGCATGCACCTAATTTGCAAGAATTAGAATTTTAAGCATAATTTGTGAAATTATTGGAATATCACATCTTGAAATACACATGAAATATATCATTATCATATATCATATAAATTTCAAGATACTACATGCCATTTTTCAAAAGTCACTTGAGTTTAGAAAAAAAAAGCCCACCCGCCTTGTTTGTTTGATTGATTGGTGTAAAGTGATATGTCACTAGACCTTGAGGATTTCAATCTTCACTTAAGGAAACCCCTAAGTCAAACAACAAGGAGTTTGAGTTAGAAAATGAAGAATTGAAACAAGGAGGGAAGAAAAAAGAAGTAATAGGCCAAAGGTACCACACTTACCTTGTGTACTTGAAAGTTTATAGTCAAAATTTAGAGGGTCTCTAAAGAACTTGATCACGTTTTAACCAAGGCTCCAAGGTGAGCCCCTAATCACCTCAAAATGATATTTTTGGTGTCAAAATTCGAAAATAAAAGGAGAAATGAAGAAGGTGCTAAAAGCCTCAAATCTTACCTTGATGTCTTGTCTCTACAATTAATTTTGAATCTCCTTCAAGCTAGTTTCCAAAACTCCTTAATGGCTCCTACTTAAAGCTCCTAAGTATACCTCAAAAATGAAAATAACTTAGATTAGTAGATGAAAAGAAAGGCTTGAAAATTGTAGAAGTGCTTGAAGAAGAAGTAAATTTTCTTCACCTTGATTAAGGGGGTGTTCGAATTTCTTCAAGTAGGAGGAAGTTTTGAAGAATTTTTCTAAGTATGGAAGGATATGAGTAGTGAGAAGAAAGAGGGAAATGTTAAGAGAGAAGTTGGAGAGAATTGAAATGTGAGTTGGGAGAATGAAATTTTTTTGGACTTGTTGGAATGGTGATGGCCGAAAATGAGAGAAAGAGGGAGGAGGATTTTTGAGTTGGCTTGCAAAATGTTGCTTGCATGGAGACAATAAGGTGGTCAAAGGTATGGCAAGATTGGAGAGGATAGGGTGTTGGGAAAATTAAGGGGAATGTTGGAGTAGTGGGAGTACGTGGGAAATTGGGAGATGATATATTATAATATGTAGAATACATGTATATTACTAGGTATATGTATAGTATAATGTTGGGTATGTGTATAAGAATTGGGAGGTATTTCTACACCAGGTAGGTGTTATGGGCGTCCACTACAAGGTTAAATGTGGTATCCATGTTTTTTTTGTCCCAAAATTGATGATAATAGGTGTATAATATCAATTCCCAAAAATTATTAGTGATTTCCACAATCACTTATAAGTCTCATAATCACTTATTCTAAATCAATTTCTTATTTCTATAGGATATAAGTCACTTAATAAAATAGGTTTCTTAGAATTCTAAGGTGTCTAATAAATACATAAATAGCAATAATGATCAATCAAGTGATCATTAAACATAGAATTGAAGATAATAAATGATCAATAATTAAACAAGTAGTTGATCAAATAATTAAAATGACAATAAAATGCGAAAATATTATTATCAATGACCTGTCAAAATGATGCGATAAAGTAGTCGAGAATAATACATAGTCGACACATGACGTTAGTCGCATGCTTGTACACGATTAAAAATCGAGGGCTTCACATTGTTAATCGATCTACGATCACCCAGATAGTGTCTTGCCCACCCCTGGTCCTAGGTAGATCTGTTATAAAATCAATAGTGATCTTCTCCAATTTCCATTCAGGGATTGCTAATGGTTGTAACAATCCTGAGGGTCTCTGATGTTCAGCCTTTACCCGTTGACACGTTAAACATTTTGATATATGCTCAGCTACTTGATTTTTCATATTCACCCACCAGAAGTGTTTCTTCAATCCTTATACATCTTATTGCCACCAGGGTGGATAGTGTATTTTGAGCGATGGGCTTAAATTAGGATTTTATCCTTCAACACTGCATCATTCGGTATACAAATTTTGTTTTTAAACCTCACAATTCCATCTTCTCCCATATGAAAATCAGGTCTTACGCCTTGTAATACTTTATTCACTAATCCCTTAAATTTGTCATCCCTTCCTTGCGATTCTCGGATTTCCTCTAATAAATCTAATTTTAAGGATACGTTGGCACATATGAGCTGAGTTTCTACTATTTTAGGATTCCAATAACTCAATTCTTCTAAGGAATGCCACTCTCGGATCATTAACCTAGCAATTTGAGTTTTTCTACTCAAAGCATCTGCGACCACATTGGCCTTACCCGGGTGATATTGTATATCGAAGTGATAGTCTTCTAATAACTCAACCCATCTTCTTTATCTTAAATTCAGCTCCTTTTGAGAGAAAAGATATTTGAGGCTCTTAAGATCAGTAAAAACTGTAAATTCTGCCCCATACAAGTAATGTTGCCATTTCTTTAACGCAAAAATGATACCAAATTTTTTCTAACAACTGAATTGTATTAAAATGACGTATCCCGTGAAGTTATGAAATTCGTAAAATTAAGAGCAAACATATTTTCCGTTTGGAAAAATAATACTTGTCCACCTTTGACTGGGTCCAAAACCTTCTTAGTTCTCAATTCCAAGCTAATCTCCCCAAACTTTGTTGAGTACCTGTACCAATTTATGTCCAGAAATAACTCAATTTATATATGTTTTCCTTATAAACAACTTAGTGTGTGTGTGTGTGTGTGTATATATATATATATACCATGAAACAGATTATGTTGTTGGACTTGGAAGAAGCTCTTAAATATAATGTAGAAACTAAATCTCTAGTTCTTCTAATATCTTAAGCCCAGATGATGCATTTTCCTTTTTGTTTTGTAAATTCTTAAAACCTTTTGAGCTTAATGATTAGTTCTTTAAATTAATAGTATATGTATAACTAATGGCTCATCATTTACAAAATTCAATATGTAAGAGTACTAAACCAATCCTAACTTATTAAGGGTATAACTAGTCCAGGTGATTTTCAAAGTTTTATTAACTATTAGTCCTACTAATTCGTACCACATATGCACACGTATAGTTTAATTATCCACTAAAATCATATACTAAAACTACATCTCAAGTAACCTGATATTTATTATTATTACTTTTTTTATTTTAATATAAAATTTGTGTTTTAACAAAATAGCACTAGTCAATAGAATTCTAAAGTTAATGTAATCTAATAAAAATAATTTGATAAGTTAGTTTAGTGATTTTATTGTTTATATAATTTTATGGTTTAATATACTTAGCAAACAAAATTAAATCTTCAAAAGTAAATTAAAAAAAAAAAACAACTTGAGCATATGTAGATTTATTCTTCAATAATTCTTATTCCATGGTAAACACATAGGTTTGAAAACTTCAATTAATTAAAATCTTCAAACTCAAACATAATCCCAAAAAAACAACTAATCTAACATCATGCATGCATAATATCTATATATATATTTTTGGAATTAAAGCATTTTTAAATAATTTACAAGAATTCAAAATGGAAAGTTACCAACCCTTTTGTCCTTTCTTCCAGAGTTCACGACCAAGAAAGCAAAAACGGGTAAATGGGTTATAGGTGTGATATGTGCGTATAAAATACTAAGTAATAGAGGTTTCTATCTTAATTGCTAGGTGGCATGTGCTAATTTTACTCATATTACTCATATTTGAGGGAATGTGAACTGATTTTATTGATAGAAGATGATGTATTTATACAAAGGAAAAGAAGCTTTTGTAGCTAACTAACTAACCAATTACTGTTGCTAAATAACTTTACAAACAAACTAACAGACTAAAATAATTTGCAAATGCTTCAAGTAACAATATCTCCAATACGCTCCCCAAGAACCGAACTAGGACTTCCCAATGAAAGTTTATGACAGAGAAAATGAAATCTGGCAGTAGAGAGGGGTTTGGTAAACACATCAGCCACTTGATCTTCACTTGGAACAAAACGAACATCAATCTCATTGGAATGAACCTTTTCTCGGACAAAATGAATGTCAATTTCAATGTGCTTCGTTCTAGAGTGGAACACAGGGTTTTGAGCTAAAGAGGTGGCACCAACATTGTCTGACCACAAAATGGAAGGAGAGGCAAGATTGATACCAAGCTCAGAAAATAGAGATTTTACCCAAATTAAGTCTGTAGTTGCAGTAGCAAGTGCGCGATACTCAGATTCAGTGGTGCTGCGGGCCACTACATTTTGTTTCTTGGATCCCCAGACAATGGGATTTTTGTCACGCAAGATACAAAAACCACTAGTTGACCTTCTGTCATCCAATGAACTAGCATAATCCGCATCAGAAAAACCAATAAGATTGAACCTACTAACAGGAGTGAACTGAATACCATAAGCAATAGAACCCTTGAGATACCTCAACACCCTTTTACAAGCCATCCAATGATTCTCAGTGGGAGAGTGCAAAAACTGACTGAGTTGATTTACAGTAAAAACAATGTCAGTCCTTGTCAAAGTAAGATATTGTAGTGCACCAACTGTACTTCTAAACATTGTGGCATCAGAAAGTAATGGATTGTCAGCAAGTTTGAGTTTAATGCTGGCACAACAAGGTGTGGAAATGGCTTTGCAATCAGACATGGAAGTTTTCTTGAGTAAATCAGTGACATACTTCTCTTGATTAAGAAAAATACCAGCAGAAGTTCTATGAGCTTGTAAACCAAGAAAATAAATGACAGCTCCAAAATTTTTAAGAGAGAATTTGGCATCCATATATGTAACAATCTTCTGAATAAGAACTGAATCACTACCTGTTATGAAGATATCATCAACATATACAAGAACTAAGATGAGGGTGGAACCATTTTTGTAGATGAACAATGAACTGTCAGAAGTGGAATCCTTGAATCCAAGTGTCAGTAGGAAGCCTTTAAGCTTATCATACCAGGCTTTGGGAGCCTGTTTCAACCCATACAAGGCCTTAGTGAGCTTACAAACATGATGTGGCTATGTCATATCAACATACCCCTCTGGTTGAGTCATAAAGACTGAGTGATGTAAGTCCCCACTTAGAAATGCATTATTTACATCTACCTGCTGAATAGGCCATCCAAAAGTAACAGCCAGTGTAAACACAATGCGGATAGTGTTCACCTTTATTTTTAGCTCACCGCAAGTGTACGGTGTACGTTATAGAAAAAGGGTAGCAAGGTCGTATCCACGGAGACTAATAAATTTATGTACTAAGTATTGACCAAGATAGCTTATTTTTATTTAGACGATCGTAATTTGATGATTGATGTTATGAGATTAAGACAAGTTAGAATCCTAAAACACAAGATTAAGATAACACAATTAATAGAAGTATCAAAATGATGAAATGGATTCCCGAGTTAAGGTTTCGATAATATCACTCTTGTTATCCGATTTAATCCAAGCCAAGTTATCATCAATATTCCTATAAGACGATCTCAAAGGTATTTTATCCTCCCTCTCGAGATGCATATAAAACATAGATTGAAATACTTATGCTAGCATCTCTACTCAACATGAAGCACTCAACTCCAAAAGTTCAAAAGATCAAATGTCTTCACATATATTTACAAACCTCTCGATTCATGCAAATATTTGTGTCGAGTACTCAAGATCTAATATTGAAACTCATCTCTTGAATTATGAATCAATATATCAAACAGGTTAAATCATTGATCAAGTAATAAAACAAGAACAAGCTCAAAGTACTCAAATAGGCTTCAAGATAATAACTTCAACTAAGATTAAAACATCCAACAAGAGTTCATTAATCTACTTCCAAAACCTGAAAATCTAAAGAGTTTAGCTACACATGATTTCTAAACAATCCATATACAAATTTTTCATAGCCATGACAACTAAAAATGAAAGATGAAAACTACAAGAGAAGCAAGAAAAACTTAGGAAAGTCGACAATCTCTCGATGTATCTCCGTTCCTTGAGCTCCGATGCAACCCGATTATCTCCTTGATGTCCTCTTTCAAGAATATACCCTTGTCTTGTGTTGTAGATCCCAAAAATGTCAGAATCTCCTTGGTGTGCGCCCCCAAAAGTGCTTAAATACCCCCTCAAATTCTAGGTCATGTTGATGTCAAAGTAATGCAATCCAGCAGGGACGCACGGGCTACCCGTGCGTGGGCGCACGGGTTACCCATGCGCAAGTCCGTAGGCAATTCTTCTATTCACCAATCAGCGCACGGGCCGTGCGTGATACGCACGGGTGACCCGTGTGCATGTCCGTAGGATATGTTCTGACCTTCAGTGGCACGGGTGGTGCGTGCAACGCACGGGCTACCCGTGCGCATTGCCGTACCTTCATTTCTGCTTTCCCAGGGGCGCACGGGTGGTGCTTAGGCGCGCGCCCTACCCGTGCGTCATGTATTTTCCATCATTTGTGGTATTTCTTCTTCGCAATGCTTGTATTTGTATCCAAGTTCCTTCAAATATCATTAAATTCCTACAAAATGAACAACGCATAATATCTTTCCCACAAATAGCGAATATGAATCATTTCGTATGAGTTTATGCACGTTTAGTCACCATTTTAGCCATAAATACGCCCCAAAATACATGCAAAACTCACACCTATCAAATCCCCCAAACTTAAACTGTTGACCGTCCCGATCAACAATTTTGAAAACATGATAAAGCACATCAGGGAGATAAAAATAAAAGCGCACACAAAGGACCCAAAAGAAAATCCATATTGTTCGTCATGAATGTTGAGCACAACCCAATCAAGCCTCAAATATCTGATCAAAGAGCATGCCTCAAGTAAAACAAAGTGAAATGCTCTGAATTCCAACTCTCAAAGTTATGTGTATACTCTCATCTCACGAGAATATGGGACGTGTTTACTCGAATCAATTCAATGTTGCAAAATTACCATAAGCTTGCAATTCGTCTCGTATCTCCGCCACTAGAATGTATGCACTTCATGAATCAAAAAGGACTTTTTTTTATTTGGTTGTAACGAAGGCTCTTTGGTTAGGGTAGGAAAGTTTGGACAGAGTGACTCAAACTCGAGCATATAACTAGTGAGCATATCAATCCTTCCATATGCTACTCCAATCATCCCTTATTTTTATCAACTTTCCTTATTTCCATCTCTTTATTTCTTTTGAGAATTGCCTTACATTACAATCCTTCGGCCCCAAGTTCGTTTCTATGAGAATTCACAGTTTAGCCTCAATTTTTTTTCATCTCCTTTTCTTCCTCTTTTGTTCCAATTAACCAATTTGCCCATTATCCCACTTTTCAATTCCCACTCCTTCAACTCCATTTATTCCCTTTACTGCACGTTATACACTCGAGTTTAGGGTGATGGATCTATAAAGTTCAAAGCTTAAATCTTGTGGTTATCAAAAGAATAGGCAATAGGCTCAACTTGGCTAACAAGGAATTTCATCATCTTTAGGAAAGCAAAAGGCTTGAAAGGCTAACAAAGATGGCCTTTTATCACATTCACAATTTTCATACAACATGTGGCTTCGACAGAGATACCCGAGCAAGTTCTAGAATTCTGACAACACGAATGATACCCTCAATCACAACAAGACTGCACAATATATAAGCAGTAAAGGCTCAAAGCTCACAGGCTTGTCAAAATGTAATTCAAAGCATCAAACCAAGTTTTTCATATTAACATGCTCAATGTCATCTATTCAAGGCTCAATCAACTCATACTCATCATCCAATTCCAACAATACAAATCTTTCAAAATCACCACACAAACAATAAGTTGCAACAAGCCAGGTCAACACACTCTCTAACCACTAAGAAAGCAATAGACGTGCTAAAGCCATAAATGTGCTCTAATGCAATGCAAACTAGAATGCTCTATATGCAGCTATATGAAAACACCAAATGCAAGAATTTTTTTTTTCACACAAAACACACAAAATTGAAATAAACTACACACAACAAAAATGAAATTCACGCGAAAAACCGTTGGGTTGCCTCCCAACAAGCGCTACATTTAACGTCTTTTAGCTTTACGCCTGTTTTCGTTCAGTCACGGGTCGCGCAAGGTGATAGATGTCACCTCCTCTTGGTTACCTCGGTGGAAGTAATGCTTAATCTGTTGGCCGTTTACCATGAAAGTCTCTCATTCTTTTGTCAACAGTTCCACGATTCAGGGAGGATTCAAAACTTTCTTTATTACGAATGGCCCCGACCACCTAGACTTGAGTTTTCCGGGAAAAATTTAAGGCGTGAATTGTACAAAAATCTTGGTTCCCCTGGCAAAAACTCTCTTTTCTTGATCATTTTATCATGCCACCTCTTGGTTCTTTCTTTATAAATTCGGGAGTTTTCGTAGGCTTCATCCCGAAACTCTTCCATCTGATTCAAATGGAGCAACCTCTCTTCACCGGCCTTTTGAAAATCCATATTTAGCTTCTTGACCGCCCAAAATGCTTTGTGTTCTAACTCCACCGGCAAATGACACGATTTCCCAAAAACAAGCTGATGGGGGATGTGCCCAACGGTATCTTGTATGCGATCGGTATGCCCACAGAGCATCATCCAATTTTAACGCCCAATCTTTTCGGTTGATGTTCACCGTCTTCTCAAGGATTTGTTTGATCTCCCGGTTAGCCACTTCTGCTTGCCCATTGGCTTGTGGATGATATGCCAATGCAACCTTATGTTTCACCCCATATTTTGCTAACAATTTGTTCATCAATTTATTTACAAAATGCGACCCTCCATCACTAATTAAAGCTCTTGGAGTGCCGAATCTAGTAAATATATTTTTCTTAAGGAATCGCATCACAACTTGAGCATCATTTGTTTTCGACGAAATCGCCTCTACCCAACGGGATACATACTCCACTGCGAGTAGAATATATTGATAACCCAAAGATGATGGGAATGGACCCATAAAGTCAATCCCCCATACGTCGAACAATTCCACTTCGATTACATTTGTCATTGGCATCTCGTGTCTCCTTGAAATGTTGCCCATCTGCTGACACCTGTCACATTGTTGCACAAACAAATAACAGTCATTAAATAAAGTGGGCCAATATAGCCCACTTTGCAATACCTTCGCCGCGGTGTGAGTTGGGCCGAAATGTCCTCCGGAGGGTGCGGAATGACACTGTTGTAGGACTCCCTCCCACTCTTCTTGAGGTACGCATCGCCTTATGATTTTGTCTGCGCACCTCTTAAAGAGTAGGGGATCGTCCCACGTGTAAAACTTTACGTCATGTAAGAACTTCTTCTTTTGATATGGCGATAGGTCCGGAGGTAACACCCCTGCTACCAAATAATTGACAAAGTCTGCATACCACGGAAATTTTGCCTCAAGCATGAGTAATCGTTCATCAGGAAATTCTTCTTTTATCAATCACGTGCTTTCTTGCGCTCCCTCTTGGTTTTCAATTCGAGACAAGTGGTCTGCCACCATATTTTCACATCATTTCCGGTCCTTGATTTGTACATCAAACTCTTGCAATAGTAAGATCCACCGAATCAACCTTGGTTTCGCATCTTTCTTGTCAAAGAGATATTTGATGGCTGCATGGTCGGTGTGAACAATCATTTTCGTCCCAATCAAGTATGATCGAAATTTATCAAATGCGAAAACAATCGCCATCATCTCTTTCTCGGTCGTGGTGTATTTCTGTTGAGCATTATCCAACGTTCTACTAGCATAGTAGATGGACCTGAACAATTTATCTCTCTTTTGACCGAGAACAGCCCCTACCGCAAAATCACTCGCATCACACATCAACTCAAATGGTTGACTCCAATCTGGGGCGACAAGTATATGTGCGGTCACCAATGCCTTCTTCAACGTTTCGAACGCCTGCAAACAATCATTGGAAAATTGAAAGCAGCATCTTTTTCTAGCAATTTGCTCAAAGGTTTAGAAATTTTAGAAAAGTCACGGATAAACCTTCTATAAAATCCGGCATGGCCCAAGAAGCTCTGAATGGCTTTTTCGTTTGTGGGAGGTGGTAATTTCTCGATTGCTACAATCTTTGCCCGATCGACTTCCAGACCTGCAGACGAGACTCGATGACCAAGTACAATACCATCGTGTACCATAAAATGGCACTTTTCCCAATTGAGTACAAGATTGGTATCTTCACATCGCTGTTGTTAGATAAATGTTTTTATCAAGATTTTGATGATTTTGTTTAAATGAGTTTTTATACCAAAACAATGTTTTTATATGTTGTCCAAATACTCCCAATTGATTTAAAATGTTTTTACTAATTTTTTGGAGTATTTCTTAGAGTTTTTAATTTGATTAAAATTGGACAACACTTTTGATGATTTTGTTTATATTGGTTTTTACACCAAAACAATGTTTGTAAAGGTTGTCCAAATACTCCCAATTGATTTAAAATGTTTTTACTAATTTTTTGGAGTATTTCTTGAAGTTTATTTTTGACAAAAATCGGACAACATTTCAAATTGGAGGTCGACCGGTCGCCCAAAGCGTCGACCTGTACCTGAAGAACACGAACTTGAAACAGATTAGAAACAGAAACAATTTCTCTACAAAAAAAAAAAGTGGAGGGTGACCGGTCCACCTAGAGGGCGACCGGTCGCACCCCAGGGCGACTGGTCGCACCCCCCCGTCGACCGATCGACCCCCCCGACGACCTGTACCTGGATCGCTCTTTCTTTTTCAAACGTTCGAAATCTTAAACAGGGCAACCGGTCGCCCTATGTTATTTTGTGACAGCAAAATTATACCGTTTGAATTCTTTGACAACAAGATTTACTTTTTAATTTTGTACAATATTTCTACATCTTGTGATCTTCTTTTTATAGACAAAAGTGAAGATAGAGGAGCCTATGTTGGGAGCCTATGTTGGTGAAGACTTCCCTATAAATAGAGGATGAATTGAAGACACAAGACACAACAAACACAAGCAAATACACAACAAGAAATCTGCAAATTTCCAAGCTTTCATATTCAACACTCTTGTTGTATTTATAGCCTAAGTATTTCACTTTCACATCTTGAGGTCTAGGCTTTATTTCTTGATTACACTTGCACTCAAATTGTAATATTCATTATTGAGTTGTAATCTTGATCTTTGTCATCTTTCAACACAAGACATCCTTGTGAGTATTCTTGTGGAAAGAATACACTTGGGTGATCTAGGTGATAGGTGTTTCAAGAGTGTGGTGCTCTTGAGGTATTGAAGAATTTGGTATTCTTCAAGGTTGAAGATTGTGGTAATCTTCACAAGGTGCCGTTGGAGATTGTGGTAATCTTCAAGAGAGATTGTGGTAATCTCAAAGGTGGTGTTGTAGAAGAGTGTGGTGCTCTTCAAGGTGATGTTGTAAGATGTTGTATTAATTGTGGTTATTAATAAAATCTTTTTTCTTTTTGAAATCCATCCCGGAGATACTTGGGTGGTAGAGGATTAGGCCCTAGGTGGGTTGAACCTCTATAAATCGACGCGTGTTGTTTACATTCTGCACCTTTATTATTGTCTTGGCGTATTTGATTCGAAAAAGAGGGCGAAATCGAAAAGATGGAGATAATCTATTCACCCCCTCTAGATTATCGTAGCCGCTTGGACTTACAAGTGGTATCAAAGCCAAACTCTTTGGCAAGCTCGTTCCACATCGCGAGTAAAGAGGAACGATCATCGGCTACGAATGAAATCTACATTACCGGCGCCTCCATCACCAAGCCACCACTATTTGATTCCAAAAATTATATATTTTGGAAAGAAAGAATGGAATGCTATCTACAAAGTTACGGGTTCGATATTTGGAACACGATCGTAAATGAAGAATCCATTCCGATGATTGACACACCACACACCTCCAAAGGCCTCAAAGAGCTCAATGATGAAGAGAAGAAAATCATCTCCTTAAATGGTAAAGCTCTTAATATTTTGTATTGTTCACTTACCATTTTGGAATATGATCATATTGTAGGAATTAAATCGGCACATGAAGTATGGAGAAAATTAGAAGAAGTATATGCAAATGAAAGGAGCCACTCAAAAGCATCTACTTCTCAAATGGATACAAACCCAACTTGGGATGAGCTTCCTACAACTTCCGACGTCGATGAAAACGAACGATGTCTTATGGGCTTCGAAGAAGAAAACGAGGTAAGTTCAAAACCCTCCACTTCTTATGATAATGAATTACAAAATGATTATAGTGATTTGCAAAATGATTTTGATGAACTTCAAAATGAATTTCAAAGCTTACTTGTTAAATACAAAAATTTGAAAAAGGAATTCAATATTTTGAAAATTGATAAGGATAATTTATTTTCCTCTTATGAATCACTTTCATGTGATCACACCACCACACTTGACAAGGTTAGAAACCTTGAGAAAGAAAATAGTACTCTTGTTGAGGATATTAATTGCATGAAAAATGATTTATCAAAATCCAACTTGAGTACCGATAAAATGACCGATATCATTGATGTTCATAGTTGTGATAAATTGAAACAAGGACTTGATCATAAGCCTAGTGTTGTTAATTATGTGAAAAGAAATCAAGTTCATATGCATGTTGGTCATTATGCTCCCAAAATTACTACGTGTTTTTATTGTGGTAAAACGGGTCACACGGTTAATACTTGTCGGGCTAGAAATAGCTCTAATTATTATTGGAGACCTAAAAGTCTCAAAGCTAATCCTAAAGGACCCAAACACTTGAGGGTACCACAAAATAATCTCTTGATAGGTACCCGGTGAAATAATGATCGAAGAAAATTCATACCGCCAAGAAGGCATCAAATGACCGATTCATTTGATCAAAGAAGGAGAAACTATTTTCAACAAAGCCAATTTCAAGAAGATGATATAATCAAAAATGGGAAGAACAAAATCCTTGGAAATGGCAAAGACATCATTAACAAGATGATTTTCAAAGAAGAAGAGATCATCAACAATGGGAACGGCACAACCCATGGAAATGGCGTAATTGGTAACCCGTATCTCCCTATTTAAATATGCATTTTATTTTGTTATTATTCATGCTTTTATTTGTGTCTTAATTGCAAAATGAGTTTTCAAGTATTTATTTTTTAATTAAGGTCTTCAATATATATTTGTGCTTTTAAAATATTTTTGAAAAAGAAGACCTTATATGATGTTTTTAAAACTCTTGTGCATTTTTGTAGACTAAAGTGTGTTATCATCTCTTATGAATTTTTATGGCATGAGCTTACTTGTGATATCTCTTAGCCTACACTTTTATCATTATGATTTGTGCTAGATTTGTTTTAAGAATTGTGTAGGATTTACATATTTTCACAAATGGCCATTTACGTCATTATTTGTCAAGAAAGGCATAAATTATCGAGGTACGTTTACTTGTGTTATTTTTACTCTTATAGACTCGATATATGTATTGACATGTGCCTATGTGCTTGTTTTTCATAGTATTTCATACTAGTACCATTAAGAGAATTTTTAGATTTTTGAAAGGCACTATTCGATATTTGATTGCACATATTTGCTTTGTCAACGCTTGTTCAAATACTTCTTTTAAATGAGGTCTCAACTATATGCTATCGGATTTTCAAATTTCAAAAGAGGCCTTTTGTAGCTTTGTTAAGCTTATTTGAACTTACATGATTTATTAGACTCTTGATGATCTTCTAAATGCATAGTATGTGTTTCTTGATTCATGGTCTATATATATAGTGTCTATTTCTACTATGCTCCTATGCAAGATATTTTGTGATTAATAATTGAGGCATGTTTTTACACTTGAGCTATTTTTTCTTGCTTATATAAGCGATGCCGGTAATGAGTTTGTCAAGTTGTTTAGATGAGAAATGAAGTACTCCAAATATTAGTTGCCTCAAAATATTTGGATGTAAATGTTCTATTATGAACACCTTAGATCAATTGGATGCCCTATGATGATAGTGATGAAGAAGACAAAAAGGGTATTCCGGAACAAACTCGATGACCAAGGCAACATTGGTCGAACTAAGGCGATGTTAGTAGCTCGAAGGTATTTTCAAGAAAAAAGGTAATTGATTTTGATGAAATATTTACACTCATAGCACATTTAGTAGCTATTTGCATTTTACTTGCCCATTCTTATTTTAAGAAAATTTCAAGCTTTACCAAATGGATGTTAAATCCAATTTTCTCAATGGTTTTATTCAAGAAGAAATCTATGTAAAACAACCTCCGGGGTTTAAAATATTTCTAGGCCAAATGCTTTTTATAAAAGGCCTTGTATGATTTAAAACAAGTACCCCATGTATGGTATGATAGACTTAGCTATTTTTGCTAAATGGTTTTACAAGAGGTAAAGTTTATACTACTCTCTTTGTTTTTGAAAAAGGGCAAGATTGTTTACTTGTACAAATTTATGATATCATTTATGGTGTTACTAATGAACTATTGTGCAAGTTATTTTCTAAGTTGATGCAAGGTGAACTTAAGATGATCATGATGGAGGAGCAAATATTCTTCCTTGACTTCAAGTTAAACAATGTCAATCAAAGTGTACAATAGAACCTTTGAAGAAGTTAGGCATTGAAGAAGGAAAAATTATCTCAACCTCTATGGTTACCAATGTAAAAGATTGACAAAGGTTGAGGAAGGCATATCGGTTGACAAACAAATTCAAGGTATGTTTTCTTGTATTATTCCCATAGACTCGACATTTTATATGCCTTATGTCTATATGTTCAATTTCAAAAACTATCCCAACGAATCTCATATGAGTGCCGTTAAAAAGATTTTTCGATATTTGAAAGGCACTATTCAATATGGTTTATTCTATCCAAAGAATGAAAAATTTTCTCTTAAAGGTTATAGTGATTCGGACTATGCGGGAAATATTGATGATCGGAAAAGTACTTCCGGATCATGTCAATTTTTAGGCGATTGCCTAGTATCTTGGTTTTCAAAGAAGCAAAAGCGTGTTTCACTTTCAACTACGGCTTCGAATATATTTCGCGGCATTTTGTTGTACTCAACTTTTTTGGATGAAACAAACTTTAGCGGATTATAAATGTTCTTTTGAAAATGTTCCTATCTTTTGTGATAACATATCCGCTATAAATATTGCTCAAAACCCGGTTCATCATAACCGTACTAAACATATTGAGATTCGACATCATTTTCTAAGGGATTGTGTATCAAAACGAAAAATTGAGATATCTTTTGTACCATCTCAAGATCAATTAGCGGACATTTTTACTAAACCGCTAACTTCCAAGACTTTTGCATCAATACGAGCTCGGTTAGGCATAATGCATATTGAATGAGGTCTATGATTGCATTTTGCACGTTTTTAAAACTTAGGGGCGAAAAATCGGATTTTTGGTTCAAACTTGAATTTGCAAACAGAAAGAACCTCTGGCTGATTTGGGGCAAGGCCGATCCGTCGCCCATGCCGTCGACCGGTCGCCCTAGCCCCCAACCGGTCACCCCTCACTATTTTTTGGTTTAAATCGTTTCTGTTTTCAGATTCAGCCATTTTGGCTCATTTTGTCCATTTTTCGTCCCCTACGAACTTTGCACACAAATTTCACTTCAAATTTGTTTTTGTGTATACATTTTACATTTTGGACTTCATTAGGCTCGATTATCATCATTGTTGCTCATCCTCTCCGATCAAATGGTAAGAATTTCTCTTTTTAATCTCAATTGGGTTGAACCCTTGAGAATGTGCTTGTATCTTGTTAATTTGATGAAATTATTGTATTAGTATGTTGTATATGATGATTGTTGCTGGATGAATATTGTTGTATTAAAATTGGTGATGAAAATTTTTGGCTTAAACGAATCGCAAAAGCGTTATATTCTTCTAGTTTTATTCGACGCACGCCAAGTGTTCGACGAAATGTTTCAATGAAAAATTCATCACCTACATGATTCTCTCGATTTGAAAAATCTTATAAGTTTATAGAGATCATGTTTTATCAATCAAATGAGCTTTTGCAAGTCAATTGATCAACTTTTCCCTTTTATTTGGAATTTAAGCTTCAATTTTCAAAAAGCTCGATAAATCGATAAATTTCCGCACTTTGATATGAATATATGATGTTTTTATCGTGCTAACATTCTTTTTGATGATTCCAAAGGGGGAGAAACAGGAAAAACGCTCATACGCTCAAAGAAGCGAAAATAAGCTCGCAAGAAAAGCTATAAGCTAGGGCTCTTAAAAGCCATAAGCTATGGATTATACTTGGTCCATGTGATGTATTATGGACTTTTATACTTGACTTATGATGCTTTTGTGACAGGGGGAGCTTATAAACTCATAATATTCAAGCTTAAGTTGTAAAAGCTAAGCTTTAAGTTTTTAGTTGTTGCTTGTATACTTGCTCTTGATATGCATATTGATAGGGGGAGCTTGTGCAAAAATGATTTTGAAAAATCTTTGCTCCTATCCTTGTATGTTTGTACTTATGATAAATCTTGCTTATAATGGATTGTTGCTTTAGACCGGAAAATTTGTTTTGTTTTAAAATCGACCTTCTAAAAATTGTTTTGATTTTTAATCATCAAAAAGGGGGAGTTTGTTAGATAAATGTTTTTATCAAGATTTTGATGATTTTTTTTAAATGAGTTTTTATACCAAAACAATGTTTTTATATGTTGTCCAAATACTCCCAATTGATTTAAAATGTTTTTACTAATTTTTTGGAGTATTTCTTAGAGTTTTTAATTTGATTAAAATTGGACAACACTTTTGATGATTTTGTTTATATTGGTTTTTACACCAAAACAATGTTTGTAAATGTTGTCCAAATACTCCCAATTGATTTAAAATATTTTTACTAATTTTTTGGAGTATTTCTTGAAGTTTATTTTTGACAAAAATCGGACAACATTTCAAATTGGAGGTCGATCGGCCGCCCAAAGCGTCGAATTGCACGAAGAACACGAACTTGAAGCAGTTAGAAACGAAACAATTTCGTACAAAAACAAAGATGAGGGTGACCGGTCCACTTAGAGGCGACCGGTCGCACCCTGCAGCGACCGTCGCACCCCTTTAACCTGGATCGCACTTTCTTTTTCAAACGTTCGAAATCTTAAACAGGGCAACCGGTCGCCCTATGTTATTTTGTGACAGCAAAATTATACCGTTTGAATTCTTTGACAACAAGATTTACTTTTCAATTTTGTACAATATTTCTACATCTTGTGATCTTCTTTTTGTAGACAAAAGTGAAGATAGAGGAGCCTATGTTGGGAGCCTATGTTGGTGAAGACTTCCCTATAAATAGAGGATGAATTGAAGACACAAGACACAACAAACACAAGCAAATACACAACAAGAAATCTGCAAATTTCCAAGCTTTCATATTCAACACTCTTGTTGTATTTATAGCCTAAGTATTTCACTTTCACATCTTGAGGTCTAGGCTTTATTTCTTGATTACACTTGCACTCAAATTGTAATATTCATTATTGAGTTGTAATCTTGATCTTTGTCATCATTCAACACAAGACATCCTTGTGAGTATTCTTGTGGAAAGAATACACTTGGGTAATCTAGGTGATAGGTGTTTCAAGAGTGTGGTGCTCTTGAGGTATTGAAGAATTTGGTATTCTTCAAGGTTGAAGATTGTGGTAATCTTCACAAGGTGCCGTTGGAGATTGTGGTAATCTTCAAGAGAGATTGTGGTAATCTCAAAGGTGGTGTTGTAGAAGAGTGTGGTGCTCTTCAAGGTGATGTTGTAAGATGGTGTATTAATTGTGGTTATTAATAAAATCTTTTTTCTTTTTGAAATCCATCCCGGAGATACTGGGGTGGTAGAGGATTAGGCCCTAGGTGGGTTGAACCTCTATAAATCGACGCGTGTTGTTTACATTCCGCACCTTTATTATTGTCTTGGCGTATTTGATTCGAAAAAGAGGGCAAAATCGAAAAGATGGAGATAATATATTCACCCCCCCTCTAGATTATCGTAGCCGCTTGGACTTACAGTTGTAAGTCTAAGGAAAGATTGTGAAGACAACTATCAAAAGAATCACCAAACACAGAGAAATCGTCCATAAACACCTCCATAACTTTCTCAATTAGATCGTGAAATATAGCCATCATACAACGTTGGAAAGTGGCAGGTGCATTACATAAACCAAATGGCATGCGATGGAATGCAAATGTGCCATAAGAACATGTAAATGTTGTTTTTTCCTGGTCTTCCGGCGCAATCATGATTTGATTGTACCCGGAATAACCATCTAAAAAGCAATAATAATCATAACCTGCAAGACGATCCAACATCATATCGATAAAGGGGAGGGGGAAGTGATCTTTTCGAGTGGCATTATTAAGTTTTCTATAATCAATGCAAATTCGCCACCCGGTAACAATTCTAGTAGCAATTTGTTCCTCATTCTCATTTTTCACTACCATTACCCCTCCTTTTTTCGGCACCACTTGTACCGGACTTACCCATGAACTATCAGATATAGCATAAATGATCCCAGCATCTAACCATTTCAACACTTCCTTTCTAACCACATCTTGCATGATAGGGTTTAGTCGTCTTTGGTTTTGCACTGATGGTTTATAAACATCTTCCATCCGAATTTTATGCATTACAATGGATGGACTTATGCCTTTTAAATCAGTTATAGACCATCCGAGTGCCGACTTATATTTTCGTAAAACCCTTAACAATTTATCAAGTTGAGTCGGAGTGAGAAGAGATGAAACAATTACCGGATTTTCGTTATTTGCCCCAAGAAATGCATACTTGAGGTGTTCGGGTAACTGCTTGAGTTCCGGCGTTGACATCGCTGTTGCAGGGTCACGCACGGGCTGCCCGTGCTCCGACGCACGGGTCGTGTGTGACCCTTTTTCTTCAACTCTACCTTCGGCAACACACACGGGTTGCCCGTGCTCAGGCACCTGGCCCGTGTGTCCTTCCCCTATCTCAATTTTCTCTTCGTCATCATGCACGGGTTGCCCGTGCGTGGACGCACGGTTCGTGCATTTCTGTAGGTTCTACTCCCATATTTCTGACTTTACATTCTCGCCTCTTGCGCTCCTAGGTAGTTCCTGCTCATGATCTAAGGCACAAACATAGTCGTACAAATCTTGGTTATCAAAATCAAGCACAACGCTCGACATTGAGCACGAGTGGGTTAGACCAAATTCCAAATCATCTGTAGACAATGTATGCTCAACATAGTCCTCAATGCATGAACTAACTATATCTAAAAAATGACAATGCTCCACTGTATCATGAAATTTCATCGCCTTATATATAGAAAATAAAATGTGCTCATCATTAACACGTAAAGTGAGCTCTCCTTTTTGTACATCTATTAAGGCTTTACCGATAGCTAGAAATGGACGTCCAAGTATCAGTGGAACGTCACGATCTTCTTCCATGTCAAGAACCAAGAAATCTACTGGGAATATAAATTTATCCACTTTTACCAGCACATCTTCTATAATTCCCCTTGGATAAGTAAGTGACCGGTCCGCAAGTTGCAATGTCACCGTGGTTGGCTTCACTTCGCCTAGTCCAAGCTTCCTGAAAATGGACAAAGGCATCAAATTAATACTAGCCCCCAAATCACATAACGCTTTATTAAAAAGTTACCACCAATAGCACAAGGATAGTGAAACTCCCCGGATCTTTTAGTTTTTGTGGTAGCTTTCTTTGAATGATTGCGCTACATTCTTCCGTCAGATTCACCGTTTCAAAGCTTGTCATCTTCCTCTTCTTCGACATAACATCCTTACGAAATTTCGCATAATTTGGCATTTGCTCTAGTGCGTCTGCAAAAGGAATGTTAATGTGCAATTTCTTAAATATATCAAGGAATTTTGTAAATTGATCATCAAGCTTTTTCTTTTGAAATCTTTGGGGAAAGGGAAGAGATATAGGCAATTTAGATATATTAGAGTTAGACGATGATTTTAGCTTCTCACTACTGTTTGTTCCGCCTCTTGTCTCTCTTTTTCCCCATCTTTCATCACCGATTCAACCGTTCGGCTTAGATGTTTCTCCGAAATTTCCAGATTTCCAGTTTTCTTTAGGCCTCTCATATTCCATTTTTCTTTAGCCTTGCATTGTTCCTTAGGATTCATCTCCGTATTACTCGGAAATTGACCCTTTTGATGTTGACCACCCACAATTATAGCCAATTGACCCACTTGAGTTTCAAGATTCTTTATTGAGCTTGTCACTTGGGTCATTTGTAGTTCCATTTTATCCATCCTAGAATCTTGCCTAGCGAAGCGACTCCTCGTGTCACTCATGAATGCATTTGATTGATTTATGAAGGAGGTGAGTGCATCCTCCAACGATGATTTGCCTTCCACATTTCCACCTCCATTTGAAGCATTAAATCCCGGCGGAGGTTGCAACACATTCTTTGTATTGGCATAGGAAAAATTTTCATGATTTCTCAATCCCGGATGGTAATGTGTTGGGTTTGAATTGTTCCGGAAATTGTTGAAATTCCGGTTATTCATATAATTGACCTCCTCCATTGGATATAGAAGAGCTTCTCTACCCGTGCTCGTGTTTGTTTCTAGCCCTTTCGTCAAAACACTCAATTGAGTTGTCAAAGCCGCCACTTGTGCTGTTAGCGCTTTAATCGGGTCTACATCCGAAATTTCGGCTACTCGTTGTACATTGGATCTTTCAGACGGCCACTGGTAACTATTCATAGCCATTTCTTCAAAAAGGTTCAAGGCATCTTGTGGAAACCTTGCCAACAATGCTCCTCCCGCTGCGGCATCAACAAAGGCTCTCGTTTGCCCCATTAAACCATTGTAGAAGAAACATAATTGTTGATCCTCCGGGAACCCATGTTGTGGATATCTTCGTAACAAATCCCGAAATCTTTCCCAAGCCTCATATAAAGGCTCCGAATCGAACTGTCGGAATTGAGTAATCGCGCTTTTGAGCTGCAAAGTTTTGCTCGGTGGAAAGAATTTAAACAAGAACTTTTGGCTCAATTCGTCCCATGTGCTCACGCTTCCTTGCGTCAAAGTACCCAACCAATTTCTCGCCTTATCCCTCAAAGAGAACGGGAATAAGCGCAATCTTATGGCGTCATCTGAGACTCCATTCATTTTGATCGTATTGCATATTTGGATAAAATGAGCAAGGTGAGAATTAGGATCTTCAGTTGCGAACCCCCCAAACTGGTTCTGTTGTACCATATTGATCAGTGCCGGTTTGAGCTCAAAGTTGTTGGCATTTATCGGAATATGAGCAATACCACCGTAATTACGATTCGTTTGTGGTCGAAAGTAATCACGAATGGCTTGATGTTGCACTGGTATCGATAACTCGTTTACTCCATTATTCCCCGGTATTGGTAACTCATTGATCCTGTCAATCCCATTGTTACCTCTGTGTTCTTCATCCAAATCCCCTATTATCGGATTTTGTTGTCTTTCAGCCCGTCTAGTGGTAGCACTGATTCTTCTCGCGAAAGCCTCAACTTCCGGTATGAGCGGTATTAAGTCCCCTCGCCTAGAGCGCGTGTTCATGCACTACCTGGACCAAACTAAAAGGAACAAGTCAAATAATGTAGAATTAAAGTTAAACCATAATATAAAATAAAAATGTCTAAATTAAGAATAATTCTATCTATCGCAATATTAGCACCAAAAATTGTATTAGTCCCCGGCAACGGCGCCAAAAACTTGTTCGCCATTATTTTTAGCTCACCGCAAGTGTACGGTGTACGTTATAGAAAAAGGGTGGCAAGGTCGTATCCACGGAGACTAATAAATTTATGTACTAAGTATTGACCAAGATAGCTTATTTTTATTTAGACGATCGTAATTTGATGATTGTTGTTATGAGATTAAGACAAGTTAGAATCCTAAAACACAAGATTAAGATAACACAATTAATAGAAGTATCAAAATGATGAAATGGATTCCCGAGTTAAGGTTTTGATTAATATCACTCTTGTTATCCGATTTAATCCAAGCCAAGTTATCATCAATATTCCTATAAGACGATCTCAAAGGTATTTTATCCTCCCTCTCGAGATGCATATAAAACGTAGATTGAAATACTTATGCTAGCATCTCTACTTAACATGAAGCACTCAACTCCAAAAGTTCAAAAGATCAAATGTCTTCACATATATTTACAAACCTCTCGATTCATGCAAAATATTTGTGTTGAGTACTCAAGATCTAATATTGAAACTCATCTCTTGAATTATGAATCAATATATCAAACAAGTTAAATCATTGATCAAGTGATAAAACAAGAACAAGCTCAAAGTACTCAAATAGGCTTCAAGATAATAACTTCAACTAAGATTAAAACATCCAACAAGAGTTCATTAATCTACTTCCAAAACTCGGAAATCTAAAGAGTTTAGCTACACATGATTTCTAAACAATCCATATACAAATTGTTCATAGCCATGACAACTAAAAATGAAAGATGAAAACTACAAGAGAAGCAAGAAAAACTTAGGAAAGTCGACAATCTCTCGATGTATCTCCGTTCCTTGAGCTCCGATGCAACCCGATTATCTCCTTGATGTCCTCTTTCAAGAATATACCCTTATCTTGTGTTGTAGATCCCAAAAATGTCAGAATCTCCTTGGTGTGTGCCCCCAAAAGTGCTTAAATACCCCCTCAAATTCTAGGTCATGTTGCTGTCAAAGTAATGCAATCCAGCAGGGACGCACGGGCTACCCGTGCGTGGACGCACGGGTTACCCGTGCGCAAGTCCGTAGGCAATTCTTCTATTCACCAATCAGCGCACGGGCCGTGTGTGATACGCACGGGTGACCCGTGTGCATGTCCGTAGGATATGTTCTGACCTTCAGTGGCGCACGGGTGGTGCGTGCAACGCACGGGCTACCTGTGCGCATTGCCGTACCTTCATTTCTGCTTTCCCAGGGGCGCACGGGTGGTGCTTAGGTTCACGCCCTACCCGTGCGTCATGTATTTTCCATCATTTGTGGTATTTCTTTTTCGCAATGCTCGTATTTGTATCCAAGTTCCTTCAAATATCATTAAATTCCTACAAAACGAACAACGCATAATATCTTTCCCACAAACAGCGAATATGAATCATTTCGTATGAATCCCTTAGCAACAAGCCTGACCTTGTATTTATCAAGGCTACCATCAACCTTATACTTCACCCTGAACACCCTCTTATGATCCACCACAGACATGGAATCCTCATAAGGCACCAGAACCCAAGTTTGATTTCTAATGAGTGCAACAAACTCATCATCCATGGCAGGCTTCCATTTTGGATCAGATAATGCTTGTTGTATAGTATGAGGCTCTAAAGAGGAAGAAACAGAAGAAGTATAGGCTTTTGGTTTGAATATACCAGCCTTGGACCTGGTAGTCATGGAATGAGATGATGAAGTAGGAGGAGGAATAGGAATAGGTGAAGGAGGATGAGAGATTGGTGTTGTTGGGGGAGATGCAGAGGAGGAAGATTCAGTGGTAGTAGGATGAGAATGAGTAGGCTGGACAGGAGAAGGTGGCGGAGTGTGTGCTGGAGAGGCTGATGGAGAAGGAGGAAAACCTGGAGGAAAAGGTAATATAGGCAGCTTAGAGAGTACAGTAGATGAAGAAGAAGAAGTGGAAGCTGAGGAGAATAAGGTAGAATAGGGAAACTCAGCTTCATTGAAGACAACAGACCTTGCAGTATAAATCCTGCCTGATGGATGAAGACATTTGTAACCCCGGTGATGAGGACTATAGCCCAAGAATAAACACTTTGAGGTTCTAAATTGCATCTTTGTAGAGTGACAAGGTCTTAGATATGGGAAACAAGCACAACCAAACACCTTTAGAAATTGATAGTCAGGTTGTGTGCCAAAAAGAAGAGTGAAAGTGGATTTGTTTTGAAGAGAAGGAGAAGACAATCTATTGATGAGAAAAGTAGCAGTGACAAAAGCATCCATCCAAAAAGAAAGAGGTAAAGAGGCTTGAGCTAGAAGAGATAGACCAACTTCAGTAATGTGTAGGTGCTTTCTTTCAGCCTTTCCATTTTGTTGGTGGGTGTGAGGACAAGAAAACCTATGTTGAATTCCTAGTTTAAGAAGAAGAGGAGTGAGAGCTTTAAATTCTCCTCCATTGTCAGAATGAAGAGTTTTTATTTTGACATTAAATTGCCTCTCAATCATGGCATTAAACTGAACAAATGTAGAATAGACTTCAGATTTGTGGTTTAAGGGAAATATCCTAGTATATCTGTTGTAATCATCAACAAAATGCACATTGAATCTAAAACCATTACTAGATATATGAGCTGGACTCCAGACATCAGAATGAATTATTTGAAATGGTGCATTTGTTTTTGTGGGAACTGAAGGATAGTGCATAGCATGTAGCTTTCCAAGTTTGCAAGAATCACAAAATGGTATATTATTCAGTGAAGTAGGAATGTTCAAATGTTTTAGTACAAGACTAAGAGTAGCGAGGGCGGGGATGGCCAAGTTTATTATGCCACAATGTTACAAAGTGGAACTTTGTGCAACATTACAAGCAGGAGAAAAGAACTAGCATTAACAAAAGTACAAGAAGCAAAATTACAGCGTAAGAGGAAGACTTAGAATGAGAAGAACCCTTGGAGTGGATATGAGACAAATCTAGGCTGATAAAGGCCATCTTTAAGGATTCTTGCAAAGAAAGACCATGTGTGTCTTCTTGTCCTTGACAAGACAAAATGAATCATGAAACTCAATGTAAGCTAGATTGTCTTTTGTAAACCGAGATATACTAAGAAGATTTTTAGTGATATCCTGGTACATATAGAATATTATTAAGGTATAAAGAGTGAGATGAAGAAAGACTAGGAAGGGAGAAGATCCAATATGAGAGATAGGAATTTTAGAGCCATTACCAACAACAAGTTTGTCCTTGCCAAAATACTCAGTCTGCACATCTAGGTTCTGAAGCCGTGATGAAATATGATTTGTTGCCCCACTATCAACAAACCAATCAGAGTTGACTGACTGAGAACCAATGGACTGATGTTGTTCTGAAGCAGCATAGTAAGCCTGAGATGGTGAGGAATTTGAACCAGCTGCAGGTACAACAAATGAGACATCAAAGTGCTTGAAACACTTAGATGATAAGTGATTATTTTTACCACATATTTGACAAGCCGGTTTGCCTCTCCCAAATCGGCCTCTTCCACGAGAAAAACCACCTCTATGTCCATTAAAGCCACCTCTAGAACTAGAATCAGGAAAATTGCCTCGTCCAAATGAATTGCTATTGGAAAATCCACCACGATTTCCAGAAAATTGAGAGTTATTAGAACGATGTTGTACCAAATGTGCAGAGTAAAATACCTCAGAAGTTGTGTGAAATTGTTGTTGAATTCGCATTTCATGAGATTGAAGAACAAATTGAATCTCAGCAAGAGTTAATGATTCAATTCTTGAAGTATGATTTACTATAACAGACTCATATTCAACACCTAGGCCTCCTAGAATATACATAGCCACTTCTACATCAGTAATTGGACTTCCTACTGCAATCATACCATCAGCAATTGTCCTCATCTTCAGTACAAACTCATCAATAGAAAGGTCAACTTTCTTAAGTGTTTGAAGCTGAAATCGTAAATGCATCACCCTAGCCTTGGACTGACTGCGATAAAGTTTGTCCAAGGTACTCCATAACTTCAATGGTGGAACATCGAGCCACATGTCCCATCATAGATTGATAATAGAAGCTAATAGCCAACTAAAAAGGAACTGATCTTTTCTTCGCCATTGAATAAATTCAGGATTGAGCTCAGAAGTAGAAGCCAAACCAGAGTCATCTGTGAGAAATTTTGATGGAGAAACAGATGATCCAAGTAAGAAGTCCTCGAAACCATGTGCACACACCGTAGAAAGAACTTGAGCACGCCAGTAGATATAGTTGCTATGATCTAATCGAATTATAAGAGTATGAAGAGTAGGAAGAGCAGTAAGAGATTCTGAGATCGCCATGAGACTCTGAGAAGAAAGGGATATAGGAAAAACTTTGCCGGAAAATAAATAGAATCACCGCACCGGAGAAGAAACCGTCACCGGAAAATATGGCCGGCTCTTGATACCATGCTAATTTTACTCATATTTGAGGGAATGTAAACTGATTTTATTGATAGAAGATGATGTATTTATACAAAGGAAAAGAAAATTTTGTAGCTAACTAACTAACCAATTACTGTTGCTAACTAACTTTACAAACAAACTAACAGACTAAACTAATTTGCAAATGCTTCAAGTAACAATATCTCCAATATCGTGTACATATAAAAGGGAAAGGCTTAGGTGCCATTCTCTCTACTATTAAAATAACATGGGAATCATCACTGAAGCTTCTATATAATATTTAAGTGGAGTAAAACTTGCGTCTGAAATTGAGTACAAAATTCTAAGCATTTGGTCCTATTTGTTAAAAGAATGGCACGATTAGTGAGTATTGGGAAATTTATTGTTTAGATTTTGATGAATGCCTTGTAAAACTTAGACTAGAAAGTTGGCACTCTATTTTCCTTGTAATTTATATTGTAATAGATAGGGCTGTATGAGCTGAGTCAAGTCAGCTATGCCTGGATATACAAGAAGTCAACTGAAGACTAGGATAAAGACTCCGCTGTGAAGCAGCTGAGTGTGGCAAGGAAGAGATGTCAAGGACTCGACTGAAGGAGTATCAGCTGGGACACAACTGTATGAAGAGTCAATCAAGTCAACTCAAGAAGCCAAGTCTCAAAGTTGAAGTGACAGATGAGTCATCCATTGATTAGAAGCTAAATCGAAGTCACCTGGGGAATAAAGGACTACAGTCAAGTCAAGAAGACTGAAAAGAATCCGTTGCACAGAAGTCAAGGAAGTTACTTAAATAAGTAATACTTCCATGTTGCCATGTCTTAAAGTGCTCAATCCCAGAAGCGTGCAAAAGGAATAAACCAATGGGAGGCACTGCACCTCGTGTTAGATTATGAAAAGCTGAACGTTCATTTAATACGTGAAACGTCAACATCAAGGACTGCAATAAGACAAGCCAACGAACACAAGTGATTTTCAAAAATTCAGCCTATCTCTTCAACGGGCAGATTTTTGAGAGTTCACTATAAAAGGCTGAGGAATCTCATTGAGAGAAGGTTACCTGAACCGCGAACAATCAAGCAATTATTCAAACTGTAACCTGCAATATATTCTCAAGTTATTCAAGCAAATCCTCAAGCCTAAATCTCGAAGGAAATCGATCCAACACCAAGCTGTGAAGGAAAGACAACTTCAACTGTTGGAGAGGAAACTTTTGAAGAAGCAAAAGGGGTCTACTTTCGAAGGAGGATTGTAGAAAGGTTCAAGGTCGAACTAATCTCAAGTTATTGGAGGGCTTCGTTATCAAATCCAAGTATCTTGAGAAAGTTAGTCAAGCAAAGCGGGCGCCCTGTGAAGAAGCCGAGTCGACGAGAAGCCGATTGAGTGATCAAGGCATCTCGGATCGAGTCCCAAAGGAGCAAGTCATTTGTGTGATCAAGACTTGATCGGGTCATTAACCACTTTGTACTCGATCAATACTTAGTGGATTCCTCCAGAGTTGGAGAAGAGAGGAGTAGAAGAATTACCACATCTTCGAACCTCTATAAAAGTTACTGTGTCATTTACATTTCAACATTTTATTTCTGCACATCACTTTATATCTGCTAATATTTGCTATCCAACTGATAATTAACAAGGTGCTAAAATCAAGTGTTAAAATAAACTTAAATCAAATTAAAGGGTGTTAAGTCTTCCGCTGAAAATCTCATCACAGCCAAGTTAAGGTTTAGTCTAAACAGCTGAGTTATTTTATCAATAGCTCTTTCGAGTCTGTTGAGTGGCTAACTCTGCTGATTAACTAACCTAGTTGTCCCCCAATGACTTAGTTGTGTATTTAACTCTGTAATATTTTTAAAAGGACTAAAATCGAACCTCTTTGAAACTGGCAATGCTTATTCTATTCTCACTTCATTTTCACATACCAATCATGCCGTTAACATATATAGTTGCACCTCTTTTCATATACAACATGTTTTCACGTGTTAATTCTAGGATATGAAAAATCATGCAAAATCACTCTAAGTCATATGTTCAATTTTACTTAACAAAATCACAATTTGAAACTAATATTCAATAAAATTATATAAAATAATTCAGAGTAAAATTTTAAAAAATAATAAAATAACTAAAACAACACCATGATCAGTATTAGGGAAAATGAAATATTTTATTATTCTTGGAGGGACTGTACATGTAAAATTCGAAAACTGAGCCATAGGCAATTATTGGTGATCAAGAAGATTTACCACAAGTATATTTTCATTCCAAACATAATTATTTTTAGAAAATTATTTTGTGGGTATTTTCTTATAACATTGTCATTAAATTATCAACTTCATATATAGAAATTTCCATTATTTAAAATACAAAACAAATACAAAAAATTAACTTTATTTTATAACCCACATAAAAAATAAACAGAAACTTGGAGCAAAAAGTGATATCAGAATGTGCTTTATATTATTTGTATATTTAGCCACAAATGTTGAGAATTAAATTTTAGAAATCGGTCTAATTTTTTTTTCCACTAAGTTATATCCATAGAATAAAAAATAGCAAGTTTTTGTATAGAGGTGAAAGTGTTAAGATCATCTTTATGTATTTTTGTATTACATTTATGAATAAATTATGCATTGATTACTGATTCTTGAAGTTTTGATTTAATTGAAAAAAAATTACTGGAATGATTAGGTTTTATGCAACTAAACAAAATATTAAAATCACAATAAGAAATAATAACAGTATGCATTTCATTTATTAATATCTTTTGTCTTTTATATCATTTACAACGTGTTGGTACTTTGTATGTATGCAAAAAAAATTATATTATCAGGATCCACATCTACAGATCATTTCTCAGAAAAGTTCGAAAAACCTGTAAAAGTGAAAATTTTGAATTAAACTCTGTAACCTATCCATTATCAAAAATCCATTTCAATAGTATTTCAAATTTAGTCACTGTATTGATTGTCTTCAAACTCTTTAAGCCGTCCTCAATATGTTTGAAAAAAATATTGGAAATATTTGTCGGATAATGTTTTAAACAAACAACGTCAACTAAGAAAATGACAAGGTATCAAGTATAGACAGATTGTTTTGATTAATTCATTATATTGAATTATTAAATTGTGCTATATTTAATTAACTTTTCTAATCGATTCATTTGATATTTTCCATAATTGAATTTGATATCTATATATATAGAGAGAGAAACTATTCTTAGAATAGTTACTCTCAATTTTCCCGCCCATTTTTCAGTTTCTAAAAATGATTTTTTTTTTGGTTTTTCATATTTCATATTTCTTGGATTTTCGGATTTAACATCATTAATATAAATATTAAATATGAGCTTTAATATCTCCTGAATTTTCGGTATGGCAATGTATCTATAATTAAATTACTTGTTGAGCATATTATAGTAAATCGAGATTATACTTATTCAACTTACCAAACTTAATAACATAATTCTCACACGATATCTATATATGTACATTATTTATTGTATTGTGTTAGGTTTCCAAATCCGTGTGTGTACTACATTAATTATTATATATATTTCTCTTTTTTATTTTTAAAATTTAATAACTTTTTCATGTTAGATTCTTTTTTAATGTATAATATATCTAATTAGTCATCTTTTTATGATCTTCGATTTGACACCGATATTGAATATATACAATAAAAAACTAAAAATAATAACTAAAAATATATAAGATATATTTACTCATTATTTTGTAATGTGCTATAAAAATTATGCATTCAGGCTATTAGACATCAATTTGTATATTCATATATTTTGGCTATTTATGATATATATATATATATATATATATAGAGAGAGAGAGAGAGAGAGAGTTATTAATTGAGTTTATCCCATAATTATAAAATTATATTTAAATTGATATTACTCAATCGAGAAAAGTTTTATCTTAATTGGAAAACATATCTCAAACTATGTATCCATATATTAAATATATATATATAAGAAGAAGAAGAAGAAACTAAATTTTTATTTTAATATGAAATTATATTCATAATAGTTGTTTGTATATAAAAAATTATTTTTTGTATTTATTAACATGCTTTTCAATTTTCATGTTAATAAAACTTATTTTGAAACATCTATCTATCTATCTATCTATCTCTCTCTCTCTCTCTCTCTCTCTCTCTCTCTCTCTCTCTCTCTCTCTCTCTCTCTCTCTCTCTCTCTCTCTCTCTATATATATATATATATATATATATATATATATATAAAGAGAAATCATTGTGAATAGTATGTTGATATTTTCCCGCCCATTTGTAGTTACTATAAAAATTATAAAAATATGTGTAAAAATAAGAAGTGATAAATATTTGGTATTTCATTGTTTATGGTAGTTAACTTTCTTTAAATAATTAATTTTCAAATTGATACAAAAATATAATAATGTAAAATTAGCTTTCCATGTATGTATGTGTACTGAATTAATTATTATAGTTATCTTTTTAAAAAAACAATCACTTTTTTGTTTATCTATTTTTAACATATAACATATCAAATTAATCATTTTTTATGATATTCAATTTGACACCCTTATTGCATATATAAGATAAATAAATAATAAATAAATAATATCCTAAATATTTACTCATTATTTTGTAATTTATAATGGGCTTTAAAAATAATACATTTAGGCTATTGGACATCAATTTATATATTCATGATATATGTGTATGTGTGTGTTATCTGGGCTTAGCCCATTTTTTAATAATTATACAAAATTATATTTAAATGATTAAATTCAATTAAAAATATTAATTTTAATTGAAGAAGATATCTCAAAATATTTATCCAAATTTTGTATATCACATATATCCATATAAAACATTATATATATTTATGTGAAAAGAAAATTGAGATCTATTTAATATAAAATTATATTCATAGTAGAATTTTATATATATAATTATTTTTTATATATTAACGTACTTTTTATATTAATAGAAATTATTTTTTATATTTGTCAACGTATTTTGATATTCGAGTTTCAAAGTTCTACATTTGGAATTACATATGAATTTATCGTATGATAATTTTTTGTGTATATACAAAAATAGAGAGTTTTTTTTAACTGTTTCAATTTCGCTCAATATTGTGTTGCTAAATATAAAACATGGTTTTTTTTAATTTCTTTAATAATTTTGACAATTTTTTAGCATTCTAGACCCCCAAAAATATTTAAATTTGAAATGATTTTATTATTGATAGTATTGAAAATAAAATTTATTAAATAATCATCATTAGGATAGTGAAAAAGAAATTCAACATTGGGTAGTTAATTTTTGTTTTTCAAACTTTTACTTTCTTATAGATAAACATATTGTATAAATAGATACAATTCATATTCACACACCCAAATATTTCGTATTTAAAGAGATTTTTTACAGTTTATAATAATCTACTTTTTTATTCTTGAATCGTATGATTTATAATCAAAATAATTATTTTTATATTTTAATTAATTTTTTTGAAATTTAAACATTTTGAAATCACTATTTTTTTAAAAAAACACAATAGATAATATAAATCCATAATTTGTAAATTAAATAATGAAAACAAGTAAAATTGTAAATATTCTTGGATTAATTTTTAGAATTAATAACATAAAACATTATAAATTGAACTAATATTAATAATAGATAAATACAATATACATATTCGGGGAATGAGGATGAGAATAGAGAATACTCATTTTATCTAATCGGAATGGAAAGGGAGACCTGAATATAAATACCGCCCATGTCCCAACATTTGTTATAGAGAAGCGGGGAATATCCATCCTTAGTCTCATCCCTGAACTAATTGGGGATTCTCTGTTCCGTTCTATTTGGTACACCAACATGGATGGTTCCCGACGGGGATGTTGTCATCCTTGAATGCAGAGATATAAAACTCATAGAACTATTAGAAAATTGTACATATAACCCTACAAAATAGAGGCCTCATAGATATATCCCGCGCATTGCACGGGTAAAAGACTAGTGTATATATAATAACAATACAATATATAAATAAGTTTTCCAAATCGTTTTGTTTTTCTTTTGTAAAATTTAATAACTTTTTGGTTTTTGATCCTTTTTTGACATATAATATATCAAATTAATCGTTTTTTTACGATCATCAGTTTGACACTTATATTGTGTTAGATACATGTTTTTGTCATGATTTTGATGATTTTATTTTAATATGTTTTTACACCAAAACAATATTTCTAAATGTTGTCCAAATACTCCCGATCGTTCTAAAATATTTTTACTAATTTTTCGGAGTATTTCTTGAATATTGTTTTTCGACAAAATTGGACAGCATTTTTGTCTTGTGTTCAATCTGTCGCCTTATAGGGCAATCTGTGTCTGGAAGATGATTTCCAAAAACAGAAATGAGACATTTGAAAATTTTCTGGAGGTCGACCGGTCACGCAGACATCAACCGGTATCTGAAAAGAAGAAATGAAAGCCAGAACACTCTGTATCATATTTTGATGATGTCCAACCGGTCCAGGGCAGGGCCGACCAGTCGGACCCTAGGTCGACCGGTCGAGGCCCTGTTGGATTGGATCGGTCCCCTGTGTGTTTTTGTTGTATCATTTTCATTTCTGTATTAGAGGTCGACCGATCGCCCTACCATTTTGACAACAAAATTCTAGTCGTTGAAAGCAGAGAGTTTTTCCTTAATTTGTGGGGTTGATTTCTAACAGTATAATTTTGATTTTAATTGCAATTTTTTGTAGATATCAATCTCCAAGAATGAGCCTATGTCTGGAAATCAAATACAAGACCTCTGCTATAAATAGATGAAGATTTGAAGCAACACAAGAGAGAATACACTGCAACACAATAAGATACATTCAAGCAAACACTTTGTTCTTATATTTCAACATTCTTGTTGTAATAGCCTAAGGTCTTTCACTTTCACATCTTGAGGTCTAGGCCTGATTCTTGATTACACTTGCACTTCAAAGTTGTATATTTCATTATCGAGTTGTAATCTTGAATTTGTGTTCGTCATTCAAACACAAGATATCCTTATTAGTGTTCTTGTGGTAAGAGCACACTTAGGTGATCTTAGGTGTTATGTGTAAGAAGATTGTGATAATCTTCTTGTGGAAGAGTTTGGTGATCTTCGAGGTGTTGGAGAGTTTGGTGCTCTTCAAGGTGGAAGATTGTGGTAATCTTCACAAGGTGCCGTAGCTAGAAGATTGCGGTAATCTTCTAGGAAGATTGCGGTAATCTTCTAGGAAGATTGTGGTAATCTTCAAAGAGGTGTTGTAAAAAGAGTGTGATACTCTTCAAGGTGAAGTTGTAATAGTTTTGGTAACTATTAATAATTTTTTTTTTCTTTTTGAAATCCATCCCAGAGATACTGGGGTGGTAGAGGATTAGGCCCTAGGTGGGTTGAACCTCTATACATTGACGTGTGTTTTTTATTTCCCGCACTTCCATTCTTGTCTTTGCTTGATCATTCGAAAAAGAGGGCATAATCTATTCATCCCCTCTCTATATTATCGTAGCCACTTGGACTTACAAGTGGTATCAGAGCCAAACTCTTTGGCAAGCTCGTTCCGCATCGCGAGTAAAGAGGAACGATCAATGGCTACGACCGAAGTCTATCTCACCACTGGCGCCTCCACCAACAAGCCACCTCTTTTCGACTCCAACAATTTTATATTTTGGAAAGAAAGAATGGAATGCTTCCTACAAAGTTGCGGGTTGGATATTTGGAATACGGTTATAAATGGAGTATCCATCCCAATGAAAGTCAAAACTCAAACCTCCAAGGTCCTCAAGGAGCTCGATGATGAAGAGAAGAAAATATTCTCCATAAACGGTAAAGCTTTAAATATTCTTCATTGTTCTCTTACCTCTACGGAATACGATCATATTCGAGGGATACGATCGGCACATGAAGTGTGGGAAAAATTAGAAACTATCTATGAAGTATATGCGAATGAAAGGAGCTATTCAAAAGCATCTACTTCTAAATCGGATACAACCTCAAATCCAATGACATGGGATGAGCTTCTTACAACTTCCGATGATGAAGAAGCCGAACAATATTTAATGGGCATTAAAGAAGACAATGAGGTACGCTCTAACTCTTCTATTTATTTTAGTAATGAATTGCATGATGATTATGATGAATTGCAAAATGATTTTGATGAGCTTCAAAATGAATTCCAAAGCTTGCTCTTTAAATACAAAAATTTAAAAAATGAATTCAACACCATGAAAAATGAAAATGATAGTTTACATGCTTCTTATGAATCACTTTCTTGTGCTCACACTACCACACTTGATAAGGTTATAAACCTTGAAAAAGAAGATAGTACTCTTGTTAAGGATATTGATTGCATGAAAAAGGATATGTTAAAGTTTAACTTGAGTATCGATAAAATGGCGAAAATTCTTGATGTTCAACGTTGTGATCATTTGAAACTAGGACTTGGTTATAAGTCTAATGTTATTAACGATAAGAAAAAGAACCAAGTCTATATGCATGTTGGTAATTATGCTTCTAGAATTATTACATGTTTTTATTGTGGTAAAAAGGGACGTATGGCAAATACTTGTCGAGCTAGAAATAGCTCTAATTATTATTGGAGACCTAAAAGTCTCAATGTTAATCCCAAAGGACCCAAACACTTGAGGGTACCACAAAACAATGCCATTTTAGGTACTTGGCGGAATAACAAACAAAGAAAATTCATACCGTCAAGAAGACATCAAATGCCCGTATTATTTGATCAAAGGAGAAGACATCATCACAATGAATTTCCAAGAAGGAGATATTATCAACAATGGGAAGAACACAAACCTTGGAAATGGAGTAATTGGAGAAACTATCATCAACAAAATGATTTTCCAAGAGAAAGACATCATCAACAATGGGAAAAACACAATCCATGGGAAATGACGTAATTGGTAAATTGTATCTCCCTATTAAAATACGCATAGTGTCTTGTTATTATGCATGTTTTTATTTTTTCCTTAATTGTCAAAATGATGTTTTTTTCTCTTACAAATGAGGTCTCTACAAAATACTCTTGGATTTTCAAAACTCTTTTAAAAGAGACCTTGTATAGAGTTTTTCTAAACTCGTGTATATTTACAAGAACTTACATGTTTTATCATTTCTTGTGGATTTAAGCGAAAATATTGTATACTTGTATTATTTCTTAAATTGCCTTAGCGACTCTTGTCCATTACCATTTTCACTATGCTCGTGTGCAAGACATTTTGTCAAAGTTTTAAATATCTTGATATACATGTTCGTCAACATATTATCTAATTTATGATTTATCAAGATTGACATAAACAATTGAGGCATGATCATTATTGCTATTTTAATCTCATAGGCAAGATATATTTTGGCTATTTTTCTTGCTAATATAAGCGATGCCGTTAATGAGTTTGTTAAGTTGTGTAGACTTATTGAGGATGAGAAAGGAAGTAATCCAAATATTAGTTACTTTAAAATATTTGGATGTTTATGTTTTATTATGAACACCAAATATCAATTGGATACCCAATGATGATAGTGATGAAGAAGACGACATTGAACAAATTTCTCAAATGATGCTCCAAGATGAAGATTGGCTTATAGAATTGCAAGAGGAGTTGAATCAATTTGAAAGAAATGATGTTTGGGAACTGGTACCATGTCCTCCATCAAAAATGATTATAGGTACAAAATGGGTATTCTGGAACAAACTCGATGACCAAGGCAACATCATTTGAAATAAGGCAAGGTGAATTCGAGATGAGTATGATGGGGGAGCTAAACCTCTCCCTTGGACCTAAAATTAAGCAATGCCAAGAAGGGATTTTATATTTCACAATCAAAGTATACAAAAGAACTTTTGAAGAAGTTCGGCATTGAATAAGGAAGAACCGTCACTACTCCAATGGCAACTAATATCAAGTTGTACAAAGATGAGAAGGGCATATTTGTTAGCAAACAAAATTGAGGTATGTTCATAAACTTTCTTTACTCTCATAGACTCGATATTCTTCATGTCGTATGCCTATGTGCTCGATTTCAAAACAATCCCAAAGAATCTCATTAAAGTGTCGTTAAAAGAATTTTTCAATATTTGAAATGCACTTCTTCTTATGGCTTGTTCTATCCAAAGTTTTAAAACGTTCATATTTTTGGGATAATAAGTCCGGTATAAAATATTTCTCAAAAACCGGTTCATCATAACCGAACTAAACATATTGAGATTCGACATCATTTTCAAGGGATTGTGCTTCTTAACAAAAAATTGAGATGTGCTTAATTCTGTCTCAAGATTAACTCGCGGATATTTTTTTAAAACCGTTAACCGCAGAGTCTTTCACCTCAATTCGAGCTTGTTTAGGCATAATGCATATTAAATGAGGTCTATGTTTGCATTTTGCGCGTTTTTAAAACTTAGGGTTAAAAAATCGAATTTTTGGATCAAAATTCGGATAGAACTAGAAAAAGTGCTCCAAGGACCGGATGAAAGGATGTCGATCGGTCGACCTAGAGCAAAAATGGGTTAAAATGCATTTTGTCCCAGACTTAACCATTTTCAACGTTTTACTTCCCATTTCGAACCCCTTTGCAAATTTCACACACATTTCACTCAAAATGATTTATTTTCTGTAAATTCTATATGTTTGAGTTTATATTATTGGTATATCATCCATAATACTCGACTTCTCTGATTTATTGGTAAGTTTAATTCATTTTTATCTCAATTGGGTTGTGCCCTTGAGAAAATGCTTATTTTTGATATCTTGATGGAATTCTCGTATATGTGTGTTGGGTATGATAATTGTTGATAGATGATATTTGTAGAATTGCATTTGGTGATGAAAATTTGGGCTTGATTACTTTACAAAGGCTATATACATCTTTTGTTTTATTCGACGCACACCAAGTGTTCGATAAAATGTTTCAATGAAAAATTCATCACCTACATGATTCTCTCGATTTCAAAAGTCTTATAAGTTTATAGAGATCATGTTTTTCTACTCAAAGTTCTTACAAGTTATATTCGTGACTCTTCCCTTAGCTTTTGGAATTTTAAGCTTCATGTTCATAAGCTCGATAAATCAGTTCAATTGCGCACTTTGATATGATTATATGATGTTTTTATCGTGCTAACATTCTTTTTGATGATTCCAAAAGGGGGCTAAACAGGAATAAGCTCTTTAGCTCAAAAAAGCTAAAATAAGCTCGCGAAACAAGCTATAAGTTGTGACTCCTAAAAGCCAAAAACTGTGAATGATACTTAGTCCATTAGATGTATTATGGACTTATATACATGTCTAATGATGTTTTTTTGACAGGGGGAGCTTTTAAGCTCATGATATTCTAGTATCTTTTGTAAAAGCTGAGCTTTTAGCTTTTGTTTGATTGCTTCTATACTACTCTTGTTGTGCATATTGATAGGGGGAGCTTTTGCAAAATATTTTTTAAAATCTTTACTCCCATCCTTATGATTATTATGCATGGAAAGTTGTCGCTTAAAACGGATAGTTATTTTTGACTGGAAAATTTGTTTTGTTTTCAAAATCGACCTCTTAAAATTGTTTTGGTTTGTAATCATCAAAAAGGGGGAGTTTGTTAGATAAATATTTTTATCATGATTTTGATGATTTTGTTTTAATGTGTTTTTACACCAAAACAATGTTTCTAAATGTTGCCCAAATACTCCCGATCATTCTAAAATATTTTTACTAATTTTTTGGAGTATTTCTTGAAGTTTTTTTTCGACAAAAATTGGACAACACTTCTGTCTCGTGTTCAACCGGTCGCCCTATATGTCAGGAAGATGATTTCCAAAAATAGAAACGAGACGTTTGAAAATTTTTTGGAGGTCGACCGATCGCGCGGACATCAACCGATATCTGAAAAGAAGAAATGAAAGCCAGAACACTTTGTATCATATTTTGGTGATGTCCAACCGGTCCAGGGCAGGGCCGACCAGTCGGACCCTAGGTCGATCGGTCGAGGCCCTGTTGGACCGGTCCCCTTATGTGTTTTTGCTGTATCATTTTCATTTTTGTATTAGAGGTCGACTGGTCGCCCTACCGTTTTGACAACAACATTCTAGCCGTTGACAAAGCAGACAATTGTTCCTTAATTTGTGGGGTTGATTTCTAACAGCTATAATTTTGATTTTAATTGCAATTTTTTGTAGATATCAATCTCCAAGAAGGAGCCTATGTCTGGAAATCAAATCCAAGACCTATCCTATAAATAGAGGAAGATTTGAAACAACACAACAAGAGAGAATACACTACAACACAACAAGATACATTCAAGCAAACACTTTGTTCTTATATTTCATCATTCTTGTTGTAATAGCCTAAGGTCTTTCACTTTCACATCTTGAGGTGTAGGCTTGATTCTTGATTACACTTGTACTTCAAAGTTGTATACTTCATTATCGAGTTGTAATCTTGAATTTTTGTTCGTCATGCAAACACAAGATATTCTTGTGAGTTTTCTTGTGGTAAGAGCACACTTGGGTGATCTTAGGTGTTAGGTGTAAAAAGATTGTGGTAATCTTCTTGTGGAAGAGTTTGGTGCTCTTCGAGGTGTTGGAGAGTTTGGTGCTATTCAAGGTGGAAGATTGTGGTAATCTTCACAAGGTGCCGTAGCTAGAAGATTGTGGTAATCTTCAAAGAGGTGTTGTAAGAAGAGTGGGATACTCTTCAAGGTGAAGTTGTAATAGTTTTGGTAACTATTAATAAAATTCTTTTTTCTTTTTGAAATCCATCCCGGAGATACTGGGGTGGTAGAGGATTAGGCCCAGGTGGGTTGAACCTCTATAAATCGATGTGTGTTGTTTACTTCCCGCACTTCCATTCTTGTCTTTGCTTGATCATTCAAAAAAGAGGGCATAATAGAGAAAATGGGCATAATCTATTCACCCCCCTCTAGATTATCGTAGCCACTTGGACTTACATATTGCATATATAAAAAAAATAAACATAAAAAATATTAGATATATTTACTAAGAACTTATTTTATAATGGGCTACAATAATTATAGATTTTGGCTATTTGACATCAATTTGTAAGTTCATGTATTTTGATACTTGCGATATATGTATATTTGTCATCTAGGCGTAACCCAATTTTTCATAATTATATAAATTGCATTTAAGTTTATTATTAAATTCAATTAGAAAATACTTATTTTGATTGAAAAATATATCATAATATGTATCTAAATATTATATATTACATATATCCATACATGGCATATATATATTTATGTAATGATAAATTAAGTTTATATTTCAAATAAAATTATATTCATAACAGTGCTTTATATATAGAAAATTATTTTTAATATATATTGACGTACTTTTTTAGTTAATAGAAATTAATTTTATATTTATCAGCATATTTTCATATGCAACTTTCAAATTTGCAAATTTTGGACTATTAGATATGAATTTGTCTATTTGATACTTTTTTTTACATATGTGTATATATAAAAATAGAATAATTTTTTCCTAAAATTATACTACAAAATTTGGAGCATGATTTTTGTTTAATATATATAATAATAAAGCCACTTATAAATAGTATCTCAATTTTGTTTCTACATAAACCACCCTCTAATAATAGTAAAACTATAAATGCAATATATAGCGCAAATTTGGTAATTAGTAAAGTAATATTGGGAAATACATGATTAACAATCGGACCAACACTTGTAGGCTCACAGTTAAAATAATTTCATTAAGATAATTAATCTTAATTACAAATGTTGGAACAAATATTTTATTATGGTAAATTTATGATCTACTTTTTTGCTCTCTTAATATTCGATTGATTGCAGCACACCCCGTGCATTATACGGACAAAAGACTAGTTTAAGCCTATAATTGAAAATATAAATTTGATATTGTTGGGGATAAAAATGGTATTTTACAATTGAAATATAATTCATTTTATATTTATTTATTTAATATTAATTGTCCAATGAGCTGTTAATAATTAAACCGGCCCAAAGGAGTCCGGATTTGGCCCAAGCGGCCGTTTTATCTTACGTGGACTAGCCCATAGGCCAAATTCTCCTACATGGCCCACGGGGCCCATCTCCCAGGTATAAAAGGTCTCTCATATTATCTGTAAGTAATTAACTCATAATTAATTCATTATTCTCCTACGCATTCATTATTCAGTATTCGATTACTATTTATTTCTCTCGTTCACCGTGCTGACTTGAGCGTCGGAGGGGCCTCCCTGGGACAACTCTCGGGGCCCTCTAACATTTACTCGTGTGTGCAGGCAAGTTCCCATCAAAGAATTTTCATTTCGAGGAGAAGAAACGAGAAGACTTCCCTCGAGAAGAGGACCAACACGAAGACTTCCTCTCGAGAAGATGATTTTGGTCAACCAGGTTGACTTGAGATATCCATTCTAAAAAAGAAAGATCATATATATAATTTTTTATTTTATTTACTTTATATGGATATTATTATTAAAATAAAGTAATAAATACCAATTCATATTAATAGATAGTTTGATTATAAATCAGTAATATTAAATTAATAATATACATGCACTGTACAGACGATATTACTTGTTCTTTTATAAAACCAGAGTTTGAAAACCAAATATTTTAGATAAATCTCATTGCTCAATAAATATCTTATATATAGATATATATAATAACAAATCTATTTCCAATTTTGTTTTTCCACCTAATGCATTTGCTAAAAACATTTTTTGATGTTTTTTTAATTTAAAAAATTTGGTTGGTCGCATACTGAACATTGTAGTAACTATAAAAATTGTAGTAACTATCATATATCGTTAACTTGTTATTTCCATCCATTTTAGTAAGATTGTTAAACAAATTAAGTAAATTCTATTTCGTATTAAATATTGTATCTATACGAATCATGCAATTATATTAGATTTTTGCAAGAGCCTAAAAACAATTATAATCATTTGATTGTAGTTATTAAATATTGACTTCCCATTTTAATTTTAATCACTATATATTTCCTTCCTTATTCAAACAATTAATAAAAAGGTAAATTGAGTGATTGCTGCCAAGTAACACACACACACACACACACACACACACACACACACATATATATATATATATATATAATTTACATTAATTTCACAAACGATTCATAAATGAAAAATTAATATATTGCGATATATTGGAAAATAAGTCTTCAATTTAGTTTCATTCAATAATTTTATTAATATTCGCGTATTGAAAAATTTTTATTAGCATAATTTATAGTTTAAAAAATAATTCATATTTAGTTATTTTGTTGATGCTAATTAAAAATGAATTTTGATTTTTTAATTTTTTTTTATGAAAATGGGATGTTGCTTTTGGAAATTATAAAAAAGATTTACATGAATGGCATAATATATATATATAATTTAATTATAATAATTAACATAAATTATTAGCTCTGGTTATCTCTTTCAATTTTGATAAGGTTATAAATCTAATTTTGTTGATTTAGTTTTCGAACTCAATTTTCGTTATTAATTGTAATATTGCACCGATTTTTCGTGTTTTTTTCTCAGTAATTTTCATGAACCTGTAATTTTCGAGTTCTTCACAGTTTTTCTTTATTTGCGTTAATGGAGGAATGAGAGAGAGAGAGAAAGAGAGAGAGAGAGAGAGAAAGAGAGTGAGATTGGGGAAAAGGAGATGTATGAGAGAGAAAGATATTTGATTCCATTTTTGTAACTAACTTGTTATGTTATTTTACCCTACTACCCTTATATTGATTAAATTAATATTTTAATATATTTTTATCCATTAAATCATACCCATTGATTAATAGTGGGGATGGTTGAGATTAGTCCATGTGTCTCACCTGAGACATGGTCTCACTTGATCCTCCCCTATATATATATATATATATATATATATATATAATTTGCATTAATTTCACAAACGATTCATAAATGAAAAATATATTGGAAAATAAGTCTTCCAATTTAGTTTCATTCAATAATTTTATTAATATTCGCGTATTGAAAAATTAATAGCATAATTTATAGTTTAAAAAAATTCATATTTTATGATGCTAATTAAAAATGAATTTTGATTTTTTTTTTATTTTTTTAGAAAAAAAAGATTTACATGAATGGCATAATATATATATATAATTTAATTATAATAATTAACATAAATTATTAGCTCTCTCTCTTTCAATTTTGATAAGGTTATAAATCTAATTTAGGAATCCCAGTTTGATAATTAAATATTACTCCCTCCGTCCCAAATAAATAGTCCACTATTCCTTTTTGGGATGTCCCAAATATATAGTCCATTTTCTTTATTTAAAAATATAGCTCTATTTAATATGTATTTTATAATTTACGCTATTCATTAAATAAGGGTAAATCAAATAAATATTTAGTATATTTGTAGTTTGTAATATTTTTTTTTAACCTGTGTGAGAAGTCAAACTGGACTATATATTTGGGACTAAGGGAGTATATAGATACAATTGGAAATATATATCATATTTCAACCAAAATTGTAAAATACAATTGTCCACCTTTAATTTAAATTATCAAATACTGATTTTTCATTTTATTTGGCCTGACCCATTAGCCCCAAAAGTCGGGTTGACCCGATCAACCTAGTCATTTGATGTGTTTTTCATGCATGGGGTGGGTTAGGCAGATCTAAAAAATAACGGCTAGATGGAATTTGGGCTCGACCCCAACCTAAATTTTTTCTCTTTGGCCCAGGGGCCCAGTCCCGACCAATCAATTTGACAACTTTGTTTATTATTAGGATGACCCGTGCATTGCTCGGAGGCCTCATCTAGTTGAACTAAGAATTACATCTCACAAAGTTAATAATAAAAAAGTAGACCAGTGAGTGTTCATCATGAATTGGTCACATTTTCAGAAGAATGTTTTTTTCCAAAGAATGTTTTAATAATAAAAAACAATTAGGAAGTGTGACGCTATTCACACCACCAAAATTAACGAATACACTCCTTCCATATAATTGCAAAATACTATTCACTTAAAAGAATATAATACCATTAATCAAAGAAGAAGTTCTAAATACACCCACATCCTTCAACCACATTCTTTTTTGAACAAATTAAAGTTGAAATATTTTTCTATAAACCACATATTTTTCCAATATTCAAATTGTCGGACATGGACAACAAATAATTTATATCCCTAAAAAAAATAAAAGTATATTCTTCATTTACTGACTTAAAGTATGTTATTTCTCAAATTTTCAAGTTGAAAAATCTTTGTCGGATAATAAGCAAAGATCGCGATACTTGACACGATCACATACTATGGCAAAAATAAATCGTTCCACACACGGCATGATGATAAAAATCAATCGTCTACATAACATGATGACAAAAAAACCATCGTGTCATCATGCCATTTGGCATGATGGCCAAAAATTCATCATCCATCGTGCCCGCGCGCAACCACGAAACTCCATCGTGCCATGTGGCATGGCACAAAATTCATCATCCATTGTGCCACATGGCATGATGGCAAAAAACCCATTGTGCCATCGTGCCACCTAGGGATGTTTGTGCCATCTCGTCGTCTTTGCCAACATAATCAGTCAACATACATACAAAATTGCCCAAATAATTTACCTAACATTTACCCATTAAATTCTACTTAATTAAGACCGAAGTCGATGGTGGTGGCGGCACATCATCGTTCTCATCCTCCATCATCAGTCTTCTTTTCTGGTAAGTGACCAAATCTCGAGCCATCAATGACATAGTAAATTTTCGCACAATTACTTGTGGGTGTATTTAGTATTTTTTTTGGGGAGGGGGGGATGTGCAAGGGTAAAATTAGAAATTATGGGGGTGTATTTAGTAATTATGTTATATTTTAAAAAGTTGGTGGAATGTATTTAGTAAGTGAGTGTATTCATCAATTTTGGGGGTGTGAATAGCATCACCCTATTAGAAATTCATGGTTCCTACCAATGGGTATATAATAATAAGAAAAAATATCGTTTACCGGGAAAAATATAATTGAGAGATTAATAATGTGAAAATCACTTTCCTATAGCAGTTAAAAGAAAAATGTCAAAAATCATTATTCTTTCTGACAATATATAAATAAATATTGCCGTATTTACAATATATACGCATACGTAGACAGTTATATTACGAATATAAACCTCTGACAACGCAAAGTATCATCATTCGTGAAAACCCAAACCACCCTCTTCTTACGCAACTCTCAAAAAGCACAGCCACTGTCTAGTCAATCACAGGTCAATTCACTTTCCTACGCCGATTGACCGTGCCGGTAAGCACCGTCATGAACGGTGGCGGCTGGGCGACCACCGTCCAGCGGATTGAGTCCGACGAAAATGGAATTTCTAGGCAGCTCTCAGCTCTTTCCCTCAATGGTGGTGACGAAGAAGAGCTGATTTCCGAGAAGACAGAGAAAGACCCCCGAAGAATCGCTAGAAAGTACGTTTCCTTTTCTTTTAATTTTGTTAGGTGGCCTTGTTCTTGGAATCATGCAGCTGCATTTGCTTTTCTCTGGTTTCGCGATCTTTTTATTTTTAATTCTTCTTTTTGGTTGTTGTTTGGGTGATGATTTTTCCTATTTGTTTTGATTGGAATATTTTGCTTGAGTGAAATTGGGAAGTTGGAGAGTGGAACGAAGACTTGAAAGGAGATGACAATGTAAGAGGAATTTCTGGAGTGGCAGAGCCGTATACGATCGGTGAAGCATGCCGTACAAGATTGTGTACTGAATTTGGGTGGCTGCCCCTTCATTTGGTTGGACGAAAAGGACCTTGTTTTCGCGGTGTGTGTGTGTATTTCTGTGATGTGGACTTGAGAGTGTGATGGATTTGATCATATCCCAATCTGTTTATGAGTACTACGAAGTTTGGGTGTGAAGAACATGATGCATTGGGACCTTATCTCGTTAATTAGGTTATCTAATCAAATAATTAGGAACAAATGTGAATATGTGAAGAACTAAATGTACCTAAATAATAAACTACTAAAGTCATTTATTAATGATCTGGAAGTCCACCGCCATGATATCAAACACACAAATGAATGTTGTTTGCAAAGGAAATTTGAATACCTATAAGTGCGGAAAGCATTTTTCTTTTTTCTTTTATGCATTTCTAATGGAAATCCTTTTTTGAAATGTTAACTTTTCTTCTCTTTGTTTAGAATTGATCATTCTTTGATAGGAAGTAGTACAAATAGAACCATGTCACTGATGCTAAATACACATGGGATAAACCATTGTTAACTTTATATAGCTCTTTGAACTTTAATTGGAGGAAAGTGAAAAGAACATGAAGATATTGAGGCTTTCATTGTTAAAATCTTTGTGTGGGTTAAAAAAACAAGAAAGATGGAAGAAATAGGTCCTTTGTGATAATTGGAGATATAGCTCTAAAATGGCAGCATACGCTTTTAAGTTCAATTAAATTTCTTTATTTTGTGCATACGGTACCTCCCTTTTCTTCTTTTTGTTTGAGCTAATCTGATTAGTGTGCCTGCTGGAGGAATTTGTTGGCTACATCTCAAATTTAAGAAACCTGTGTCCAATGGTGACTTTGAGTTCTTTAGGTTTACTTATTCTCTTCATCCTCATGCTTTTTTCAATTCCAAAAAAAAAGGAGAGAAGAGAAAAGGCAACAGAATCTTTCCTAGTTAGTCTTTTGCAAGGTGAAAAGGAAGAACTTAAATTTCTTTCCTCAGCAACTTTGACAAAGGAGACTACATTTCTGAAATTTCCTGTTTATGATTGAGAAATTTTTGTTTCTTTGTATTAATAGTAATATTAACTAGTTTACTATGAATTTCAGTTATCTTCATTTAATGAAATTTGAAAGGCTTTGCTTGCGGTTAAAGAAAAATATGGCCGAAGGAAATTTGAAATCATTGTCTTTGCTTAGTTGTAGGGATAAATTGAAACTTTTTAAAGTAAAAGTTTTGTCCTATAAGTTGCTTTAACCGCAAAGGCTTTTTGGGTTTTTTGGCTGCAGTCAATTCTTTTCCCTTTAATCTTCCTTCTCTTGACCAACCTTTGTGGTCCTGTTATCAATTCCTAAAAACATTGCCTAAAGGGAGTGAAATTAAAAAAGAAAGAAAGAGTATTTAACCTTGGCTTGTAGTTTGCATTATGTTATCTTAGTGTTAATCTGTATTATCACCTCTTCGATGAATATACTATCCTCTCAAATGAACTTGTGATCACAAATAGGTTGAGAAAGAAACATTGACCATATTGTTTACTTTTTAAATTTCATACAGGTATCAGATAGACCTTTGCAAGAAAGCCGTGGAGCAGAATGTTGTTGTCTATTTGGAGACAGGTTGTGGGAAAACCCATATTGCTGTTTTACTTATTTATGAGATGCGGCACCTAATTAAGAAACCTCAAAAGAACATATGCATTTTTCTTGCTCCTACAGTTGCTCTGGTCCAGCAGGTTGTTCCCCTTTCTCACGTTCTCCAATTTGGTTTTTACTGTCTATCAGGTCTGTATGGGTCATTATCCAAGCAGTTCGTGGCTTTGCTACCTTATAATGGGATTTGTCAAAAACGAAAATAGTAGTTTGTTTATATTTATTTACAACAAGAACATCTCCCTTTCTTTATGTACGTATGTGGGGTGGCGGGGGAAAGAAGGGTGTGTGCATGCGTGTGTCTGTCGTGCATTTGGGTTTTCAACCTTCTGTGGAAGTGATGATATCAATTTTTGAGATAAAGATTCAATAAAGAATACAATAAAGGTAATGATCATGAGGAGGGGGTGGAGAGGACAGAGGGGGCTGGGGGAACTGGGAAGAAGGGAACATAGACTGGTTTATCTCTCAGGCCACTTCTATTTTCAAAAAGATGCTTTACAAGAATATGATTGTTTGAATGCCATGCATAATTCTTATTTTATAACTGGGCATTTACGAGTCCTACAAATAAGACCCAGACTGATTTTTTGGATGCCAAATTAAAGTACATTACATAAGTACTTGAATTTATACCTTTTCTGAAATTTCTCCGTGCTCCTTTGTCTGTTTTGGAGGGTTATGAATGCCTTCTCTGCCTCCATACCACTACTTTTGGGCCTTTTTTCGTACAACCTCCATTACAATGATCCATATAAGCACAACAACCTGCAAATCAACAAGCTTCCCAATCAGTTGTGGGAAACCAGCTAATAAATGAGTTAAAAAAAACAAAAATACTGGAAATAGAAAACAAAACGAAAACGGGTAAAGGAGGAAGAGAAAGGAGGGAGGAGGACGGGAAGGGGAAGAAATAAAAGAGAGGCATAAGTGAAGCAAACATGTTCCTGTAAACAAAGATTATAAAATACATGCGGAGAAATATTATATCATGTAGCAGAATGTTGAATTCCACTAGGTTTAAATGATTATCAGAAATAGTTGCACTAAGTAACAGAATCTTGACTTTTTACTAGCTTAAAGTTATTATTTCTCTCTTGAAGCTAAATCAATGTAGTGGTTAGTTATCGATATCGTTCTTGGTCATTGGAGACCATGAAGAGCTCAATAGAACTTTTTTACGATAAAGATCAAATTGCCATCTATTCTTCTTTATATGTATATTTTGCTCAGTCCCCACTTTATCAAAAATAAATTCTATTCTGAGAGTGAAAGCGGGTGTTACATGCAAACAGTACGAAATGGGACTTGAGAATAATATTTCTCAATCCTATGTTAAGGTTTTACTATGGGTTTACCATTAAAAAGTCCCTTTGTTTGGTGAATATCTTGTAACTGCTTTAAAAAGCAGTTAGATGCTAGTGCCTTTTTTATGCCAGATATTATATATAAATATCGATTTAATCTGTGTATATAGTGGCATCTGCTGTCTTCTATTTAAATTATGTCTCTCGTATAGAATGTCTAGAAATTAGTTAAAAGCCTAGTCAACATAGTCAACTTCATCCCATTGTTTATTTGGCTTTATTCCGAAAATTCAATATTTTTCTCTTAATTTCATAATTATGTCAGTTAATAATCCTTTTTTCGTTTTCCTTTTTAATAAAGCAAGCCAAGGTCCTTGAAAATTCTCTTGATCTCAAAGTTGGGACCTATTGCGGAAGTTCAACACATTTAAAGAGCCGCCACGACTGGGAAAAAGAAATTGAGGAATATGAGGTTGGTTGAGTTAATTGTGAGATTCTGCTACACAACATTAGAAGCACTATTTCTCAATTTACATTTACGATGGTTCATCTTCTTCTCCTTCTTACCCAAAGGAGAGTCAATCCAGGTTTGCCTAGTGTGTAGTGCTGAAGTATTTTTCTCTCTCTCTCTCTCTCTCTCTCTCTCTCTCTCTCTCTCTCTTTCTCTGTCTCTCTCTTCATTTTCTGGATTCACATTTATGTCATCTCTACTGTAGAATTGGTGTCTTGCTGGTATAGGGGTCTGCTGGGAGTTTTATGTTTATGGGCTTGCAAATTGAACTGAATCTCCTGTGTGCCCAGTAAGAACTTTAGCGATTTTCCACGTGTATTGGTTCATCCCAATTTTCTTTCCATGTGCAGATCCTTGTTATGACACCTCAGATAATGCTACATAATCTGTCACACTGCTTTATCAGGATTGAACTAATTGCCCTTCTGATATTTGATGAATGTCATTATGCACAACTTGAAAGCAATCATCCTTATGCTGAAATTATGAAGGTAATGAATTGAAATAGTCATTTGTATTTGTAGGGTATCAGTTTGATAATTTGTGTTGCCTATTTATTGAGATATTGATCCTGCAGATCTTCTACAAAATGGATATAGCTAAACTTCCTCGTATTTTTGGCATGACCGCATCTCCAAAATTAGGAAAAGGTAAGTCAATGGTCTCAGACTCTCAGTGTGGTGTTTCAAGCACATCTTTGTATGCTCACATATATTATAGCACAGTTTCTTGACGTCGAAATCCAACGGAGCGGTGTTTGATATGAACTCTCCAGTTATTGACTTGCATGTACTATGTTACATACAAAAAAACTTGTCAATTTTGGTGCTATATTTCACTGGTTCGCCGAACCAGGGCAGTAAAGTTAGTAGCAAGATATCTAAAGCTTTGATCCAATATAATGAAAAGAAACCTTTAGACAGGAGCTGTAAGGCTTGATGTCATGCTTTCCAGTTGTCAGTTGCTGGTTTGAATATGTGTACCGTGAACTTGGTGAAAATGTCATAATTTTTATGTTTCCTGGACACTGAGATAATCATCTCAATACGTAATGCTTTTATGGAAAACTCAAATGATGATTGTAATTTGGTACGATCTACATTTTGCCGTATGTTGTAGTAACATGTATTAAGCTTGACTCTGTTGATCATGTAAAATGAGCAGATTTATACAATAAATTGCTGTTCTTTCTATGGCATGCTAGGACTTAAGTTTTTCCTATGGTCTTTTGGTGTAGCAGTTTGTCTTGTCCTTGCTGAGATCCAATTTTCTTGCCGTATATGACCTTGTGTCTTCACTCTGTAAAACTTTAAAATTTTCAACTGTCTTTTCTGGTTTTCACCAATAATAAAAAAACAAGGTATCTGTACAAGGTGAAATTGTTCACTTGCTAGTAGTGATGCTGGTCAGCTAATATTAATCATCTGCAACAGGTGTATCGACTGTCTTAATATCGTTACTTTATGTGTGTTTCAGAGTACAATTTTCTTTTAAACAGTCTTTCAGCTTTAGAGCTATTTTGCACTCCAAATGACTCCTAGTTAGTGGCATCAGGTTCATTGAATGGTTAAATTTACCAAAGGAACGATATTGTTGTGTTTTATTGAAAATATATATTTCTCCTTATCCTCGAATAATTTGACTACGGTGACACATTTTTGCGCAAGAACTCAACCAAAGAGGAAATTCCTCTATCCATCTAATACCAACATAATATGTGAAGTAAATGTTTTTTTTTTTTTTTTTTTTTTTTTTTTATCGTTCAAGAGTAAAATGTAAACTAGTGACATTCTTTGATCTCTCAAATACCTCCCTTTTCTCTTCATTCTTCACTTCCTTTGTTGCTTCTTCCTTCACAAAATACAGGTTTTTCGTCCACCCACTGATATGGAGTACTGCAATCACCCCTTTTGGACACACAATTTTCTCATCATGCTCCTCGTATAATCTTGGATTGGCTTCAGTTGTAGGCCACCTGCATTGATAGCACCCGATGGGGTCGCTTTTGATACCAATTTGTCAAGGCGGGTCCAGAAGGAGGGTCTCAAGTGGGACTCTAGCACTGTAGGCTCTGCTAGCAGGTTGTCACATTTATCGTGCTTCAGAAAAATGGTTAATTCGAAGTGCTAGAGAAGCTCACATGCTCACCTATAATTCCTAAATTTCTCTCTCAACTTATGTGGAGTAGTACACTTTGTATAATGGATCTTAATCTCTGGGTGTGATCATTACTTGCAAATAGCATATCTGTTCACTATGAAATGCAGAACACTATGGGTTTTCTTTCTTTCTTTCCTTTTTTTTTTTTTCGTGCAGAAGAATGTTTCCTTATTTTCTTGTTGATTAATTGATGCACTAACATGCTTTCATGCTGTTTCAGGTGGCTCAATTGATGGTCTTGAGGCATTGTTGCGTGCAAAGGTGTGTTTTGAAAGATTTATTTACACATATTTAATTTGGTTTGTACTTGAATAATAATGTTGGTAAGCGTAAAAGCTAAATAGTTTAGAGAAAGGTTACAGGGCAAAAAGCTCGACCTCTTGCTTCCCTCTCTCTACCTCCTACCTGGTCCTCCTTTCTCAAGTATTTGATCAGTTGCTCTTTTTTTCCATTTTCGTAGGTTTATTCTGTTGAAGATAAAGATGAACTGGAAAAATTTGTTACCTCCCCAAAAGTAAATATATATTATTATAGTTCAATCGAGAATGGCTGTTCTTCGCTGCACATGATTTATACTAGGAAACTTGAGGAGATAAAGCACCAGGTATTGCATATCGACATTTTTGTAAATATAATGTATATGAACTATTAAAGTGATTTCCCTATGGTATAACAGTCTATGTCAGCGCTGCGAATGAACTCACTTGATCAGAGTATTCTCAGGAGCACCAAAAGGTTGCTTCAAAAGCTGCATTGTAATTTGATGTTTTGTCTAGAAAACCTTGGATTATGGGGGCATTACAGGTAAGGATCACAATATTTAGTTATTCTGTTCTCCTTTAAAAACCACTTTTGTTATTGAATTTAGATTTAATACATTATGCGCTGCATTGTGCCTCTACTTCTTTGTCAGTGATAACATATCTCCCTTTCTCATATGCTATTCCACTTACTCCTTTCCATTCCATAGTTTGCCTCGTTTTTTTTTTGGCCTTTTGTGGTTCTTATTCTTCGTCTTATATGGGAACAACATGGTGTGCCACAGTATTATGAGACCTTGATAATCCGAACTCACAAAGCTGAAGTAAAGAATTGATATATTTCTGAAAAATTTAACTACTTTTACAAAACATTTTAGAAATTTATGGCGTCTAAAGTCCTGACTTTGTTAAAGTATCATAACTCAATAAAGTTTCATAAGTCCCGAGATAAACTTTGAATGGTCTGTTGGTCAATTCTGGAAAGAAGAATGCACGTCACAAAAAGAAATCTGACGTGGCAAGCAGAAATAAGCTGTTCGAGTTTAATTGGGTATAGTGAGAGCGATAAAAGTTTATCTACTATATGCTGGAAGGCATCTTGAAGCCGCCAAACTTTATGTTGGATTTAGATCTAGAGGGTCTTGGGCATATAGATCTTTTGTATTCTTTGACTTTCTGAAAATATGCCCAGACAATTTATTTACTTCATATAGGATGTCCCACCTTCAGGTGATTATTTTTAGCAATATGCTATTCTTACCTTTTATGTAAGGACTTGCAATATGATAAACAGATTTGGTCTTTTATCACTACATTCTAGACCACAACTGATATGGTTGTGCATGATTTAAACCCTAGGCTCAATTTTTTTTTTTTTTTTTTTTGAGTACAATTGGGGGGAACTTGGGGAGGGGACACACGCACCTGTATGGGATCGAACCAGGGTCATTCACCCTTACAACACGTCTCAACCACTAGAGCACAATGTTGAGTTTTTTTTCTTTAAAGAATGGCCTGCATAGGAAGATGTTTTTTTTTAAAAAAAAAAAACTTTTAAGAATTATGCTTTTCTCTCATGATTTCTTGCTTAAATTTTTCACGAGGGCTTAATTTAATGTAATTCTGGCATCTGTGACTTGTAGAAAAGACAGTCTGTCATAGTGTTACTGCAAACCACCTTGTTACTTTATTAATTTCTTCAGCCCTACCCTTACTCCAAGGGTGCAGTGTTACTTGATGTCTCTGATTGGAGGGATTGAACTTCTAATTTACTTCTGATTCCTTCAAAGGCCAGCTACATCTTTTTAAAGGGTGATCGCCATGAGAATACCGAACTGGTGGAGGAAGCAGAGAGTTGCAGTGATGGCAACTTATGTAACAAATATTTACATCAGGCCGCCTCAGTACTTGCTTCTGATTGCAGTGGAGGTATTTTATAAATGCTGCCTCAACATGGCTACAATTGGTTTCTTTTACTACATCTTCTGGTTGTTCTTCTTGATTGGTTTATATGTATTGTTGCTTACCCCATATGTCTTAGCATTGAGTACATTTACCCACAATAGATTAAAATGTTATGCGTTAAACTTATCTGGATAATTATTTCCATCAATAGGGGTGCCTGCTTTGTTTTTGATCCATTTTGTTATGAGATATTTTTAGGTTCTCTGTTTGAAAAGTATTCATCTATCTCTTCTGTTGATGTAAGAAATTCGTCATATTATTCACACAGACGGCATGGAAGCTGATTTGTCCTGTGTAGAAGTTTTGAAGGAGCCCTATTTTTCAAGAAAGCTCTTACGGCTTATTGGAATTCTATCCAGCTTTAGGTTTGTTTTTTCTTGCTCAATATATTTTTGGAAGACAATTGTGTTCAGCTAGAGTTTTTCTCTATATACGTGATTTGCTTACCTCATGATTTTGTTGATCTACATTTGCTATCATAATTAGAACGTGATCACAACAATCTAGACTTAAAGCTAATAAGTGACAGGAGGCAACTGAAATATACACATCCAATAAAAGTCTCTTAACGGCTTCTCCAGAAATTTAACATCAAAAGCAGAGGGTGTTTGTACTATCACCCAGTTACACACTCCCTATGTTGACCCTAATCGTTTATACATGGAGTATTTCCATAGAGGTCGCAGTGTAGCATCACATCAAATATTGGTTTCTTGAAACAGAAGTTCAAAGCTTTAGGGATGTAACGCCCCGAAATTTTTGGACTATAAAAATATACAGATACATTCATTTTGCCGAATACTTTTTTTTAACACAAGAAAAGAAAGAGATAAATTTTCAAAAGAACAATAATTACAGTGGAAGTAATTGTATAAAATAATTTGAATAAATTTGATATCATATAATTCTAAAAGACCATTTGATAGTGAAAGACTTTGAAAAATCGCGTACTTATTTTTATTTATAAGAGAAAATAGGCTTGTAAATATATCTCATTCAAAGTCAATAGAACCAGCGGAAGCAAATTATAAAGTGTAGAAAATTTGTATATTCGTTTATTTCTAAGAAATTCACACATTTACTAATTTATAAAAGAAGTATCCATTTTCGTCTATTTACATAAATAAACTTAGAAAATCATAATAATTCATCATTTATTATCTCAATTCGAAAATTTCCTAGAAACTGAACATTTGTTCTCAACACAAATCAATTATCACACAGAGTCTAGCATCGTAGGTAAATACTTTGAAAATAATAATTTGTTTAATAATTTCTTATTCAATTGAAATTCAACATTTAGAAAAAGACATCACTCTAGCAGTTGCATAGGGAAATCATAATTCGTATAATAATTTCTTACTCAATTGGAAACGACATTTAAAAATAAAAAGACATTACTCTGGTAGTTTCATAGGCCACCCATTATCCACCGCCAATAACCATTCCGAGCTCCTTAACCCGAAAAACTCGATTATATATGTGGGGTGAGCGACACAGTGGAGTATAAATTGTCCAAGCTAAATACACAGATATCTCACATAGACATGCAAATACAATCCAATAGGACATAGCATAGATCTTTTGAAAAATCGTAGACATAGACAATAGGTAGACTGCGGGTTCCACGAGAGGATACATCGACCGGACCTCTTGAGTCCCTGGCTCAATAGGGCCAAAACAACTGTACTACACATTCATGCAAAATAATCTAAGCATTTAACAAGGACAATAAAGTTTAGAAAACAAACCCCACCTCGAAACTTTGCTTGAAAAATAGTGAATGATTTGATGCAATACCCCTATTGAACTTCAGAGATCGCCGTCCTCGTCGCCTAACATGGATATATATATATATATATATACATCTTAGTTCCTAGAAGTCAAAACTTAAGTATTAATCTCGATATCGGAAGCACTAAAATAACACTCGTGGAAGCTCACAGTATTTTCCTAAGGTTTAGGGTTCAACTTGGTTGGTTTGAACAATACTAAATCACTGTGTAATTGGGATCGAATAATATTTTCTCATAAACCGTACTGGAATTATTTAGTATTTTTACAGTAGGTAATAAACTCTGTGAAAATGATTGTATTTCTTGTGTTTTTCATGACTGAAAATTGTACAATATATAGGCAAGTAAGCCTAACATAAGACATAAATTAAGGAAAAGAGGAAAACACCACAACCTAAATTAAGGCACTAATGTTGCCACTAAGCTACCACTATCCTATATTATATAATATCTCAACACTCCCCCTCAAGGTGGAGCATATACATCATATGCATCCATCTTGTCACATATATAAGTTATCCGAGGGCCCCGTAGAGATTTAGTGAAGATATCGGCGAGTTGATCTCTAGAGTTGACAAAGGAGGTCTTGATGATTCCAGAGAGAATTTTTTCTCTAAGGAAATGGCGGTCGACTTCTATATGTTTCGTCCTCTCGTGAAAACTGGATTGGAAGAGAGATGCAAAGTCGATCGATTATCACACACGAGCTCCATAGGACCAATGTCACGAACTATAATTCTGTAGTAAGTGTTTTAGCCACAAGAGTTCACATGTTGATTGAGCCATAGCTCGATACCGTCAGATTGACCGAGCAACAACAAATTCATTTCTTGCTTTTCCATGAAATCGATTTCCTCCTATGAATATCAAGAACTGTAAGTAGATCTTGATCATTCTCATCTCCGCCCAATCAGCATCCGAATACCCAATGATATTAGTGTGGCCTCTATCAGTGAAAACAAGTCCTTTTCCAGGTGACCCTTTGATGTACTTGACAATTCGAATAATCGCATTCCAATGACTATCACAAGGAGAGTTGTAAACCGACTTACTATACTTACTTGGAAAGATATGTCAGTCCGGTCATGGTGAGATAATTTAGCTTCCCAACTAGCCCGGTATCTTCCTGGATCGGGATAGAGCTTCCCGATTAGGAAGGAGCTTTACATTAGGATCCGTTGGAGTAGCAATGGTTTACAATCTGTAAGACCGTTTCTTCTAGAATATCAAGAGCATATTTCCTTTGAGAGATAGCAACACCGACTTTGATTGAGCTACTTCAATCCCAAGAAAATAACGAAGAGGACCAAGGTCCTTAGTTTGAAAATTGTGAAATAAGTGTTGTTTTAATGCCTTGATACCTTCACAATCATCGCCCGTAATTACAATGTCATCAACATAGACCACAAGATAGATATATCGATTTGTTGAGGAGCGTCGGAAAAAGACAGAATGATCTCCTTCGCAATGGATCATCCCAAAGTTTTGAAGAACTTTACTGAATCGGCCAAACCAAGCTCGAGGTGATTGTTTCAAACCATATAAAGATTTTCATAACTTGCATACCAAACCATACTCCCCCTGAGCGACAAATCCAGGAGGTTGCTCCATATAAATCTCCTCTTCCAAGTCACCATGCAAAAAGGCATTCTTGATATCTAACTGAAAGAGGGGCCAATGTTTCATGGCAGCCATAGCGAGGAATAAACGAACTGAGGACATCTTTGCAACCGGAGAAAAAGTATCACTGTAATCTTGACCATAGACTTGCGTATATCCTTTAGCTACCAGGCGAGCTTTCAAGCGATCAACTTGTCCATCAGGGCCGATCTTAACATTAAACACCCAACGACAACCAACAACAGATTTACCAGAGGGAAGGGGAACAAGCTGCCAAGTATGGTTGTAATCCAAAGCGGACATTTCATCAATCATAGCCTGTTTCCATCCTGGATGGGATAGTGCTTTTAAACCTGTCTTAGGGATAGAAATAGAAGAGAGTGTAGATACAAAAGCACTGATATGTGGGAGATAAACGATGGTAAGATAGAAAATTGTAGATAGGATAAGGGTTACGGGTAGAGCGTATACCTTTGCGGATGGCGATAGGCAAATCAGGTGACACTGGTGGATCGGGTGCAGGGATAGAGACCTCTGGAACAGGATCTGAAGCTCGTGGCTCGGACCGTCTTTGATAAGTAATGCCAAACCGATTAATAGGTGGAGGAGACGGTGGTGGAGATGATGGAGCATCGGGCAATGCTGGGGAAACAGAAGGCTCATGAGTTGGTCGAATGAACTCTAAGTAGGGTATAGGCAAAACCTGATCCAAGTCATGAGAAGGGATAGTAGTTGCAGCAAAGTATGATATGTCCTCGAAGAAAGTAACATCGGCGGAAATGTAGAAACGGTTTGTAGGAGGAGAGTAGCGGTAACCCTTCCGAGAATGGGAGTAACAAGGAAAATACACTGTGATGAAAGGACAATTTATCATGGCTCGAAGATAGATCATGAACAAAACAAGTACAACCAAAAATACGAGGAGGAACAACATATAAAGGGCTTTTATGGTGCAAAATAAAGTAAGGAACCTGACCATTCAACACAGAGGATGGCATTCGATTTATCAAATAAGTGGCAGTCAGGATAGCATCACCCCAAAAACTTTAAAGGTGCATTGGCATATATCAACAAGGTGCGAAATGTGTCAACAAATGTTCATGTTTTCGTTCGGCTACCCTATTTTGTTGAGGTGTATGGGGACAACTCGATTGATGTATAATGCCGTTGGAGCGTGTAAAGGAATTGAAACGATCGAGAAATATTCTTTTGCATTATCACTACGCAAAGACACTAATCATTTTACCAAATTAGTCTTAATTTCTCGAGCAAAAAGTTTCAAAAATACCAAACAATTTAACGATCTTTCATTAGAAATACCCAAGTACAGGGAGAAATCATCAATGAAAGTGACATAATACCGATAACCTAAGATAGACGGAACACGACTTGGACCCCAAACATCGAATGAACAATATCAAAGAGAGATGAAGCTCTGTTATTAATACGATTAGAAAAAGAAGACGAACATGTTTACCTAATCAAGACTCACAATTTAAAGACTCAATGTGAAAGACCGGGTACCATTGTTTTTAATTTGGGTAGACTCGGGTGACCCAAAACGGCGATGAAGAAGATCGGGACGCAGAGCGCACATAGAGTGGAAATTGTTGGTTGAAGGTAGTAGAGACCACGAGATTGAGATCCTGCGCCAATCGTCCGCCTGCATACTCGATCTTGTATCAAAAAAGAATCGAAGTGAAAGTTATGGTGCAATTTAAAGAACGAGTTAATTTACTTATGGATATCAAATTAAAAGGACAATTAGGAACCAATAAGATCAACTCAATGGAATTGATGGAGTTGGTGAAACCCGCCCAACTCCGGTGGCACGGATTTTAGACCCATCCGCGAGAACGTAATGGGGAAATTTGGTCCGTGATATTTACGAGAAAATAGAGGAATTACTATCCACGTGATCGAAGCAGGAATCCAAAACCCATCCCATAGGTGTAGAGTGAGAAACAAACCGTAGAATTATCAGTGTGAGCTATAGTGGCTGAAGAGGGTGCCTGTTGGACATTCAATATGTCGGTTGTAATGGTCGTGGACCCTTGAAAGGCGACCGAGACTTGACCCGTTGGTTTGAAAGAAGGATCAGACATGATGACTGATTAAACAGACGTGAACAGTGTTGTCCGGCGTGAAAAATATTTTCCGAATTGAACAGTATTTTCCGAGTAGAATAATATTTTTCTGGGCGTGAACAGTGTCCCGATGAAATAATATTTTTCCGGTTGTGAATAGTAATTCCCGGATGAACAGTGTTTTGGGAACAGTCTCGTCGTGAACAGTGTTATGGTGAACAATATTCCGGTCAGACAGAACTGAAAAGGGAAACTAGGGTTTTGCGGAAAAACTGAAACTGAAATCTGGAAATTGGAATTTCTGGAATCTGGAAACTGAAAATGGAAACTGAGATTTTCGGAAAAAAAAATAGAACTAGGGTTTAGGAACCTTGCTCTATGATACCATGTGAAAATGATTGTATTTCTTGTGTTTTTCATGACTGAAAATTGTACAATATATAGGCAAGTAAGCCTAACATAAGACATAAATTAAGGAAAAGAGGAAAACACCACAACCTAAATTAAGGCACTAATGTTGCCACTAAGCTACCACTATCCTATATTATATAATATCTCAACAAACTCAAAAATAGATATCATATAAAATTTTCAGGAAGATTAGAAATAGTTAGCTATGGATTTTGATTTTGTGAAACTGAAATTGCTGTAACATTAAAATCTGCATAGCTAAGGGAGAAAAATCATATTTAAATAAATATAGTAATATATGATTTGAAACTTTAACAAAGTATAATATACACATTATAGTATAACATATCCAAAAATCATAAAATATTAAATTCGTTAACTTTAGGTTTTGAATTTTATAAACTGAAACTTTTGTCATTGCTAAAACTTTAACGTCTTGGAAACTAATTAATATTTCTGATTTGACCTATGTTACCATTCAATATAACAGCTCCTGAAATTCCCCTTCTGTCATATGTTTGATCTTTGCAGGATATAAACCTCAAAAATCTTCCAGAAGCTTGTCACTTAAGCTAGGATAGATTTCAACTTGATGGTTGCTTTACGTAAAATTGGTACAAGTTGTAGATGAGTTAAATCACAATGTTAGACTTGCTGACTTTCTTTGTCTTCTTGGTTTCTGGTTTCTACCGGCTGTCACTCCAAAATTAATCTTAGCAGAAGAAATTTCACAATGCACACTCAGTGTGCCAATGTGGGATAATATATATTGATACTAACAGAAAACTAATATACCCAGCCCTAATTAATTCTTTCTTTTTCTTTGCAGTTCTAATGCTAGAACATTTTCCTTTTTTGCTGTAACCATAAAAAATTCTTCTCTCGGCATTTTTGTGTTTGTAGTTTGTATGAATTACCTGTGGAGTCCCCTTCACAACATTTATTAAATCAGCCTTCAATTTAATGAAGCCTTCTTATAGAAATTTGCCAGATTGTTTTTGTATGTAGACAGAGCATTTTTTTCATACATGCATAACACATTTAATTTTCTCTACAGGTTACAGCCTAATATGAAATGCATAATATTTGTCAATAGGATTGTTACTGCAAGATCACTCTCGTATATACTTCGAAATCTAAAGTTTTTATCCTCTTGGAAGTGTGGTTTTCTCGTGGGAGTTCACTCTGGACTTGTATCACGTAAAAATACAAATATCATTCTTGAGAAATTCCGTTCTGGTGAGGTAATGCTTCCTTATTATGACAAGTTTTTCTCTTTTCATTTCTTCCATTTATGTGCTAGGAACAATTTTGATGAAACTATTGTGGTATCTTAAGCTTGTATTTTTCCTTTCCGTATACCGTGATCTAATTGTTTCCCAGAAAGAGTAATGAATTATGCAAATTATGGTAAAATCCATCCAACATATCTATTTTCCTGATTAAATTATATTTTGGCAGCTAAATCTGTTAGTTGCAACAAAAGTGGCGAAGAGGGACTTGATATTCAGACATGTTGCCTTGTAATACGGTTCGATCTTCCAGAAACAGTTGCAAGTTTTATTCAATCTAGAGAGGTCGTGCCCGTATGCCCCAGTCTGAATATGCATTTTTGGTGGACAGGTGCTTTTATTCAGTGCTTGCTTATGAAAATTCATTATTAATTTTGCTTTATAAACAAAGTTAAGTATCTGATATTCGGCACACTACAGGGGCAACCAAGGGAACTCAATTTGATCGAACACTTTAAAAAAGATGAAGCCCAAATGAATGAAGAAATTTCCTTGAGAAAATCTCGTGCGCCAATAGCTGATTTTGAGGAGAGAACCTATAAAGTGGATGCTACTGGGGCAACTATTAGTTTGGTATTGAGTATTTCGTTGCTGCATCGCTATTGTTCAAAACTTCCTCATGATGAGTATGATCTTATTCTTGGTGTTAATTGGTCTCTGTTATGCTCTTCTTTTTTACGAGGCTGTCCCCAACCATGGAATTTAAGGTTGCATTTGGATGAGAGGATTCGGATTTGGGGAGAAGATTTGGGGAAGGATTTGAATTGACTCCAAATAAGAAGGATTTGAAATACTCCAAAATGACTCCAAAAATAGTTTCTAAGGATTCAAAATCCATTATAGAAGAACAACCTCAATGGACTTATTATTATGGATTTGAAATCTTTAGCTCCAAATCCATTCATCCAAATGAAGCCTAATGGAATTTAGAATTCCATAACATTCTATGTTTCCTCAATTTGGATTTAAATGGAATCCATTAAATCTTGAGGTCATCAACTTGGATTTTAATGGATTCCACGAAAATTCAACATCCTCAAACATTTAATGGATTCCATGGATTTCTTTTATAAATGGATTTTGGTGGAATTATAAGCTATATTTATGAAGGATAAATTCCCACCTTCCCCTCTCGAAATTCAAATTCCATTTTTCCGATAATAATAATAATAATAATAATAATAATAATAATAATAATAATAATAATAATAATAATATAATACTAATAATAATCATCATCATAATCATAATAAATATTGTCTATGGTAAAAAAGAAAAATAACATCGTATTCTCTCTTGTACCTCTCCTCATGTATCGTCTTCTAATCTCAACATTTCAACGCAAGTTAGACCTCAATTTTGTGAATAATCACTATAGAGTTGATTTGTCGCCTTGTTTCGAATGCTAACATTTTCAATTTTATAGACAAATTAGTAGGAAAAATTACCAATAGAATAATACTTTGATGGGAATAATTAGTTGATGAATTTTCATTAATTCATCTTGATAGACACATTATTTTTGTGTTGAAAAATGTGAATTAAAACTATCTCACAAAATTTTGATCATAAATGTTGTTGTTCTTGATTGCATATTTATTTTAACAATAGTTGTTTATGGTATTATTTCATATTTTGACAATTTCAAATTGTATTTTTATAAAGTTTATGAAACTATTTTTTTTAGTAACTTTCTTTTTATATTTACATTTGTTTTTATTTTTTTATGGTCATGAAGTTATGCTACTAGCTTCATAAAAATTCATTAATTATATTTTTATAATATCCAACAAATTTCCACTAAAATCTACACAATTCCATAGTATAAAATTCCATTAGAATATGTTGGAATCCATGGAATTCTCTAAAAATCTATGAAAGTCCATTAATTAAAAAATCCTTCAAATTCCATGTTGGGGACACCCTCCTTAGAGTCATAGTGCTATTCATCCTGGTTTTCAAATTTTACGTTGATATAATTTTATCTGTATTAGGTATTTCAACCCAAAGCCCCAGTTCTACTACTACGATGATGTAGATGGAACGGTTTGCAACATAATTCTCCCAGCCAATGCTCCACTTCATCAAATTGTCAGCGAACCACAACCGTCGACAGAGGCAGCTAAGAAAGATGCCTGTTTGAAAGCATGCAAGGCATTACATGAAATCGGAGCACTGACTGATTATCTCTTGCCAGAGCAAGATGATAAGTATGATGAATCAACTCAGGACTCATATGATTCTGACGATAGCAATGGTCAGGGGATGTCATTATTATGAATTTCACATTTCTCGTATAAGCTTAAACTTTTATATTAAGCTTTTGCACCTTGCAGAGGAGGAGTCACGAGCAGTACTATACGAGATGCTTGTTCCTGCTGCCCTTAGGAAACCATGGACAAAAGTGGGGAATTCCACTTGTTTTAGTTCTTACTACATCAAATTTTGTCCTAATCCAGCAGATAGGACATACAGAAGGTTTGGTCTTTTCGTGAAGGAGCCACTCCCAGAAGAGGCTGGGAAAATGAAAGTTGATCTTTGTTTGGCCCGTGGTAGGATGGTGATGACACAGCTTATTCCATCTGGAGTTGCTAGATTTGATAAGGATGAGGTAGAATTCTTTCTTTTGTTCAAATTTGTTCAGCATGATAATATGTATAGTACTTCTGAAGTTGATCTTGGTTTACACAGATTGCCGCAGCTGAATTGTTCCAGCAGATGTTTCTCAAAATAATTCTTGATCGACGAAAATTTATAGAGGAATACGTTGTACTTGAAAATAATGATACATATGAGTCAAGCTCATCGACCTTCTACCTCTTGCTTCCTGTTATTCAGCATGACCATAACAAAATCTCTGTAGACTGGACGCTAGTCAAGAGATGTTTGTCATCTCCAATTTTCAAGCACCCAGGCATTTGTGTGGGCAATGAAACATTTCAATATAACAACTACTTGCATCTCGCCAATGGTCGCAAAAAGCGTACATGATGTTTTGAACAGTTTGGTGTATGTCCCATGCAAAGATACATTTTTCTTTATTTCTGATATTTTTCCAGAAAAAGTGGATATAGCGTATATGATGATTCAAAAAGTCATTTGGAGCACTACACTGAAACGTAAGTTCTTTCTTTTCCTGCTTCCATTTGATTGTCAATAACTTTTTTTCATTTGTTCTACACAAAACCTGGACGTTAGGTGAAAACCTTAATATAATTTGGTTTGAAATTCCATGTGCAATATAAACTCTTGGCTTTTATGTTAGACTCAGAAAGTTAAAAGTGGTGCTAGCGGAGAGAGCGTTTGTACTCTAAACTCAACTTGGTTCTTTGTATGAAGAATCTCATATAATCAAGAGCACAGTAACCCCTTAGAGGTCCATGATATGCCTTCACTTTATTCTAATTACAAGTGCAACGACATAAAAATCTTTCACATTTCTATCAGCTGCACTTGTGCCATATGTATGTTCATGTATAAATTCCAGAACCTTCGTAAGGGTAGTTAGAATTTTAAGAAACAATTCCCTTCTCCTATATTGACTTTCATTACAAAGGTGGATGTATTGTTTTGTTATCTACATCTTGAATTAGCCCTTCTCAAACTTTGAGGTCTGAGATTAGACATTTACTTTGTAATTATCTTCTATCAATTAGGAGAGTCTTTTGGGGTTTATATCGTTCTCATGGATTCTACAGCTTGACTTACACATGGTAGGAATAACAGAGTATTATCAGATATGCGTAAATTTTACGGGATCACTTTGTAATTCTTTTTTTTTTTTGTTCTGATTCTGACACCTCACTTTTGATTTATAATATTCCTGAGACATTATTGATCCATGAATAGGTTTGATATTCATCTGGCGTACCCTGATCAACCCCTTTTGAAAGCCAAACAACTTTTTGTCTTGGACAACTTACTGCGGAAGAAAAAACACTCAGGTAAAGTTTATTTATGTGTAATGCATTTTTAACCTGTGAATAAGATAAGCCATGTAATGCATAAAAATACTTTTGTTTCTTAGTTTTGACATCTTTCCTTCATTTCTTGGTGCTTGAATGCATCAGCCATAGTTGTCCCTTGGTGGGATCATAAACTTAATTAGCTTTTACTGAATTGTTATTTTTCATTTTTCAAGAAAATAAGAGTTTAACATGTTAGAGGAAGTGTTAAGAGTGGAGAACACTTTCCTCATTTGCAGAAAAATAGAAGGATTAAAAGCCAAAAAGTGGGCCACTTTGCTTGTAGGACAAACCATAACCATTTGAACATTTGTTCTAGCCCATAGGATGCTTAGGAACTCCTATGCTGCAAGCAGTGAAATGCAATTGTTTTAAAGATTTGGTTCTGTTTGTGCCATAATTGACCATTAAATAGCCCTTATGCTATGCTGTGTTTCGATGATATTAAATGACAGCACCAAAATACTATTTTGGTAGAGAATGGCTGCAAAGAGAACTTCTCTAATGTGATTACTTAAGGTGGTTGTCAACTCTCCAGCAGATGATGTCTGA